>CAUYQG010031532.1:0-39448 GCA_963574415.1 Tarsius wallacei | reverse complement strand
AATGTTGATTCTTCCAATCCATGAGCATGGGATGTTTTTCCACTTGTTTGTGTCATCTTTGATTTCTTTGAGCAGTGTTTTATAGTTTTCATTGTAAAGATCTTTCACGTTTCTGGTTAGGAAGATGCCAAGGTATTTCATTTTTTGTGTGGCTATTGTGAATGGAATTGTGCTTTTTATTTGGGTTTCTGTTTGTTTATTATTGGTGTAAAGAAATGCGATTGTCTTTTGCACATTTATTTTATATTCTGAGACTTAAGTCATTACTTTAAATAATGAAGGTGATGAAGTCCTTCCTAAATTGGGCAAAAACTGATTTTGTGTTTACTCTTTGTCCCTGCCCCTGTCTACCTGCGTATCATTTTTTCTTCATATTTGTGATTGAAGAAGCTTGTGCTGGACCAGGAAGAAAAGAAAGTATGATCTGAAAATCAAGGTCACTTAGCATGAAGGAGTCTGCCCAGTGCAGGCATCCTGTCCACACCACACCTGGGAGATGGTCACTTAGCCTCTGCTGGAATGACTCTAACAGCAGAAATTGATGACATCCTGTGCAACTTACTGACTTGTCTCATTGTTGGGGGCCTCTTCAGGGTGAGTTAGAGAGCTTCTCATACACAGGCTCATCAGCTGTGGGTTTTTATTTTATATTTGCCATGGGAACAATTATGGCATGGGTGCCTCTTCACCCAGACCTTGGATGGAAAGCTTTCTACAGCTCTCACTACTTTGTTCATCTTTCTTTAGATGCTCTGAGATACATTGGTTCTGTTGTGATTAGATCACGCCAGAGTACAGGGAGCTTGTCATTTACAGGAACTGGACGTTGTGCCTTAATAAGTTTGCATTAGGCTCCTTAAAAACCACCTCACATTATTGCCTCATATTAGGTTTGTGATCAATGACTACCTGCCTGACTCCCTTGCGCCACGAAATCCTTTTCACATAAATTGCTGCCAAATCGGTACTCCCTCTGCAACCACTCGGCATTTGTGCAAGTGAATTTCAGAGATTGCTGCGGGGCTTTGCATTTATACTTGCTAAATTTTATCTTCTGGGCTTCAGTCAAGCATACTAGACTGTTGAGATCATTCTGAATTTCGATTATGTCATCTGTGGGCACATGCTGTCCCCACCAGGTTGGTGTCATCTGAATAATTGATTGACAGATGTTTTCAAGAGGACAAGACCAAGGACAGAATTCTCAAACTGGGCAATGGAAGCTTTTCTCTGAATTGACAAAGAATCATTAATCAACAGTCTCTGGTTGCAGCGGTTCAATTGGCCATAAGTTGGCTTCAAAGTATTACCACCTGAGGCTGTATAGTGCAAGAGAGTGGTGAAAAAGAGTGAGTGTTGCAAAGGTGTCATTATCTCCAGACGAATCTGAAAATTGAATGCAATCCCAGGCAAAATCCCAACACCTTTCCCCATAGAACCTGGTGAACCGATTCTGAAATGTATTAGGAAGGACTAGGGATACCTAAGTAAATGCAAAGGAAGGACTAGGGATATCTAAGTCAATTTCGAGGAAAAAGAACATGATTTGAAGGAATTGCTCTACCAGAAATCAAGGCTTATTGTAAAGCTATAATGATGAGGACAGTGTGGTGTTGGCACAGAAAATGAAAAAGAGATCAAAGCGATCCCAGAAATAACACCATGAATATATGGGAATTTGACATGTGACAAGGTGCATTACAAATCTGTTAGGAATGCAGAGGGCATTCAAAAAATGGCATTGGGATACTTGGCAATCTACAATGGGAAAAGATTCTATCTCTGTTGCAAACCTACACTAAAATTGATTCTAGGACATTTAAAGAACTAAATGTGAAAAGGAAAACCTCCAAATATAGGAGGAAAATGTGAGAGAATGTCTTCATGACCTTGGAAATGGGGAGGGTTTCTTAAACAGTCTGCCAAAAGCAGTAACCAAATTGAGAAAGTTGATAGATTTGACTGTATTAAAAATAATCATCTGTTGAAATATAAGTTAAAAGTCAAGTTACAGACTTGGTAAAGATGTGGGCAGAGCTCATAAAAGATAAAAAGTTAGCATCCAGAGTGTGAGTATAGACTGCATCCCTTCTGGAGAGCAGCTCACACTCTGTAGTTGTTAAGAATACATTTTTCCATACAACCCAGCAATTTCATTCCGCGGTGCATTTCCCCTGCCCCCAATTCTGTTGCAAGTCCAGGGTGGCATGCACAAGGATCTCATGGCCCTGTTGTTTTGTGGGGCTATGGGGGTGGGGATGCAGCTGGAAGCAATTTTAGATTCCATTACCAGGGGATGGCATAGTACAGGATGCTTGCCATGGACTCTTGCGCAGTTAGAAACAGAGGACTGAATGCACACACAGCAATGTGGAAGGCTCTTGGAAACAGAAGGGAAAGAGTTAGGAAGAGGAGAATGAAATGTATAACACAGTAGCATTTATATATGAGAAGGACCCACCAACAACCAGAATTATCTTTTGGAGGGCATGTCCAGCCTTCCCCTGCTAGGTAAGTGTTCTAGGTACCCATCAGCATCAGTGAACCAGCTAGTGTTGTTGTGAGAGTCTGCGTTCAGCTTCAGTGGGTTTTTACCTGGAGATTCTTTTAATGCATTTGCCCATGTTATGATGGGTGATTTACAAGCACACCTGCCCACATCGCGCTGAGTGTTCAGCAGTTTTTGATAAAAAATGGCATGACCCCAGTGCCCCACCCTCCCTATTCACCTGATTTCGCCCTGAGCAACTTTTTTTGTTGTTTCCCCAGATGAAAATAGTGCTCAAAGGGAAACATTTTGCAGGTGTGGAAGAGGTGAAATTTTAAAAATGGCAGAAAAACTAGAAAGCATCAAAATGAATGAGTTCAAAGACTGTTTTGAGCAGTGGAAAAAGTGTCTTGATAGGTGCATTGCATCAAACTGAGAGTACTTTGGAAGTATTTGAAGTTTAAACATGTACAAACAAGTATACAATTTTTTATAAATAAATTCTAGGTTTTTTGGGTCCTCCCTCATACATGAAAATGCATGCACACAATACCACAATATTCACTTTCCAGGAACATAGACATGTGAAGGATGCACATTAGACATGGAAGTGCTTATGAGGGGAAGAAGACGCCCCCTATGGGTGACTCCATGGGAGTCTGTGAGGATGGCCTCCCTCACCCTCAGAACCCTGCTTTCCCACTGGCTCCTGCCAACCTGACCCTGGATGCACCTGCTGTGACTCTCACACCCTCCCTGGATTTGGCATCTCTTGTTTTGCTGTCTCAGTGTCTAACCACGGCTGTGCCCCGAGCTCCACTGTGTCACATAGACATGGCCTTGACATCTTGCTGTGACTCTCCGGGTGTCTGGCCATACCACTCCCCTCTGGCCCTGCCCTCACCACTCCCGACTCACTGCTGACAGCTTGCAGTGGTCTTGCTCCATTACCCGGCTGTACAAGTCAACTGGCATGTGGGAGGAGGACCTGCGCCCACCTCCCAGGTTGGGACTCTCACCCCGGAGAGCACAGACTCTATCTTGTCTCTTCCTTGAATTCCAACACAGG
Source organism: Tarsius wallacei (assembly GCA_963574415.1). Taxonomy (NCBI): domain Eukaryota; kingdom Metazoa; phylum Chordata; class Mammalia; order Primates; family Tarsiidae; genus Tarsius; species Tarsius wallacei. The sequence continues at coordinate 35,891 of CAUYQG010031532.1, read as the reverse complement.
GAGGCTTTGACATTTATTTAGCACTTTCAGTGTGCTGACATATTTTGATATAATTCCTTTTACTTCGTGATTGTAAGTTCAAGTAGAGTTATTGGCACTGAGTTATTGGCGATGGGAGAGGGAGTCCAGGCCACACATCCCACAACCCTTGCATCATAAGCACCCTGCTCCATCCAGCAATGAGGCAGCGTTCAGGAAGCTGGTGACACCAATTAAGGGCTCAATAGCCAAGAGGGTCCCTGGAGGGAAGATGCTAATAATTAGAAGAAGATGCAAATCTCTGCCTTCCACTTGCCTTCAGCTGAGAATCAACCACTTGAAAATGGTGGTCTCTGTGGCTCTTGGCCAAGGATGTTTTCCAAGTTTCTTGGACATGACACATAGGAGGGTCGTGTACACACGTGTGCATGGGGTGGGTGGGTAAGGGTGTGTGCGGTCTGTAAACTCTAGGACCAACAGAATGCCTGGCCACATGTGCTCCTGTCACCAATTAGGCATCCGGTTTTTCTGTCCCAGCCAGGTTGTCGCAGGGCTCAGTGCCAGGCACAACAGCGTGACACGAGGAAGGGTATGGGCTTGCTTCAGTGCTTGATGACAATCTGCTGCCTGTTCTCCAGGGGAGAAAACCAGGCTGCTGGGACATGGTAATCATGGCACCAGAAGTTCATAATGGGTAAGAGTTGGCTCCGTGATGGTGGGTGGACGGAGGCTAATTAAACACCAGAGCCGTGACTGGGAGACGCTCAGCCTCAGCTGTGGCGGCAACACCATGTGGCATCATTGCTTTGCTGAAGTGTAAATTAGCCTCAGCCACGAGTGAGTGAGCTGAAACGATATCCTCATGCTATGGAGGGCCTGCAGGCTGCCATGATGCACTTTTAGAGCCTAAGATATCTCGACAAAGACAATCAGACAAAGGAATCAGGGCCCTTCTTGGTGCAAGAAGCGAGGGGGAGGGTGTCTAGTATGGGTGTGAATATATTGTAATTTCTTTTTTTGAGTCAGAATCTTTCTGTCACTCAGGCTGGAGTACAGTGGCACACTCATGGCCACCGCAACTTTGACCTGCTGGGCTCAGATGATACTTCCATCTCAGCCTTCCAAGTAACTGGAACCACAGGTGTGTGCCACCATGTCCAGCTAATTTTTTGTTTTTTTGTAGAGTTGAGGTCTTGCCAAGTTCCCCAGCCTGGTCTCAAACCACTGAACTCAGGCAATCCTCTCACCTCTGCCTCTCAAAGTGCTGAAATTACAGGAGTGAGCCACCACACCCAGCTATTATAATTTCTCTAGTGTTTTGTGGCTTATATAAAGATAGGTGACATGGTTGAAATCAGGATTCCTCTGGAAAATCGAGGCCACATGGTCACTCTGGTTTGTAAAATGGTGGGTATATTTTCAAATAGAGTGGCCATAACATATTAATAAAATGCCAGTGTTGGACCAATGGTCTAGTGTTTGATGAGACCAATTAAATGCTGGATCTTTTTGATGGTGCTGATTTTCTCAGCAGAAACAGCTCAGGAAGGTATGGTATGCTTTGATTCTGGTGGAAGAGAGGATTTAAATCTGGGATTCAGGAACACTAAAGCATAATGAGGAGGTGATGTGACAGAATGAAATGATTATGAGTTCAGGCAAGTCAAGTTATTTGCCCAAGCTCACACATTTGAGTTCAGCAGCACTTAAATGTGTGAGTTTGGGCAAACAACTTGTCTGCTCAAAGTCCTAGTTTTCCAAATGTTTTGAAAATATAGATGAGGTGACCCATGTCGGGTATTTCACACACAATGGCTTGAACATAGAATGTCCTAAATAAAATTTGGTTTTTTAACTATAATTAGATTTGCACCCTGCCATTGAATTTCTTAAGGTATTTGTTACCTGGGCGTGGTAGTGTGCACCTGTAGTCCCAGCTACTTGGAAGGCTGAGGCAGGAGGATCGCTTGAGCCCAGGAGTTCAAGGACACAGTGAGCTATGATGATCCACTGCACTCCAGCTTGGACCACAGGGCGAGATCCTGTCTCTAAAAACAAACAAGCAAACACAAACTAAGTATTTGGTTTTTATTTAGTTGGATTCCTGCATGCATAAAGCTCCAATTTCAGCCAGGTGTGGTGACTCACACCTGTAATCCCAGCACTTTGGGAGGCAGAGGTGAGAGGATTGCCTGAGCCCAGGAGTTCAAGACCAACCCAGGCAACTTGGTGAGAACTCATCTCTAAAATAAATCAAAAAATTAGCCGAGCATGGTGATGCATGCCTGTAGTTCCAGCTACTTGGGAGGCTGAGACAGGATTCCCTGAGCCCAGCAGGCTGAGGTTGCAGTGGCTGTGAGCATGCCACGGCACTCCAGCCTGGGCAACAGAGTGACAAAACAGAACAAAACAAAACAAAACAAAAACCCTCCAATTTCCACCAGGACAGTGTTGGTCTATAATAATTTTCTGCATGTTGTGTGGTATGAAGTCCTGTGACCCTAGCAGTAAGCTGCCCCTGGAGACCTATTTTACTACTGTAGAGTTAACAAGGTGGCTACTATGGAAGCTGAGGCCAGGTGGTGGGTACTGGTAGGCTGACGCTGGGGTTTTGGCATGCAGCGGTCTCTGTTGCTACTGGCGACCACCCCATTTTGCCTCTCGTCACATTCTCTGATTTGCTTGGTGGACCGGAGGGACCCTGAACAAGAATCAGGGCTCAGGGAAGGACAGCAGAAGTCCTGGGGTGGAACTGGGACACTCCCAAGGAAGGAAGGCATCTGTGGTGGTCGACGGACTGTGGAAAAGAAAGACCACGGGTGCTGGTGGAATAAGAAATGCCTCAAGCTCTCCCCAGACCTGCTCCTGGAAAGGAGAGGACGGTCCAGTCAAATTCAAAGAAATGTTTCCTTTGGGATCCATGTCACCGTGTCAGAGGACCCAATAGCGGGACTGAGGAAAGTAAGACACTGTCCTTCTGGTTGGAGATAGAGATGGATACTGAAGTCATCCTAGCAGTGGTCCAATGTGGATGATACCAAAGCAAAAATGATGATGAAGTGAGGGGTGTAAGCTACACAGAGCCGGGCCTGGCAGCCATGAGGACCGGGCTGTGAGACCTCCATTAAGTCCATGAGAGGGACTCTGTCCTCCCTATCACCTCTAGGATGCCCAGAGGTAACAACAAAGGGGATAAGTTAGGCTTCTGCCATTTGGTAGGTTACTGGGAGCTCCCTACTGGGTGGGTTTAGGGATGAGTTGCAGGGAGCTGGGGGTTGCTCGGGTTGTCTTGCAAACACAGGTAGAACAACTTCAGGGAATGGATGCTCAAAGTCCACGTTGTTCTGTGTAGAGCATGGACCGTTAATGGTGCCATCACTGTTATTTCTGGGATATTTTGAGGCTTCAAAGAGCGAGAAGAGTGTGCTGATTGTCCTTATGGAAGTTAGGCGCCTCCCCTTCCACAGGGATGATTCTGTTTTAAAGGAATGGCTCTGAGGCCCTTGAGAAAGGCATTCCTGGGTTGTAAAACTGGCAAGAGACTGGAAGAAGGTTCAGTTCTCAGAGGGGCTGAGGAAGAATCAACATGGGAAAGTTTGCTCAAGTGAGTGTTCTAAAAAGCAAGAGGTCAGGGCCCACCATCAGGAAGAAATCTGTCCCAAGAAAGTTCATTAAGGCGGGGCTCAGTAACAGCCTGTAATCCCAGCACTGTGGGAGGCCAAGGTGAGTGGATTGCCTGAGCCCCAGGCTTCGAGACCTTGTCTCTACAATAGATAAAAAACTAGCCCAGCGTGGTAGTGCACACCTGCCGGCTACTTGGAAGGCTGTAGGGGAAGGATCGCCAGAGCCCAGCGGGTCAACGTTGGAGTGCCCATGAGGGAAATGTTGAGGCTGTCTTGGTCCCGTGAGAACTGTGAGAACAGTGTGGGGTTCTTTTGGGGAGAAGCTTTTCTCTCCTTGTTTTAAAGAAGCAGACTCTACCCTATGAGATACTGACAGGCTCAGGTGCACAGCCTCTCAGTGGCGGGGCTGAGCCTTCCCAGAGAGGCTCCTCCACCAGGTCCTCTGTGGGTGCCGAGTCATTCTTGCAACTGTCTGGCCCTGTGGCTATCCGTCTACCCCCTGCCTTCTGCTCACTGCCCCCTCTGTGACCATTTCTGGGTCCCGAGACTCCTACATGCTGGACTCCGGAGAGGTTTGGCATCCACACTTTCCTAACTATTTATCGCAGGCCTTAGAGCCTGTGGGAGGAGGCCGTTTGTATGCTAATTCTGCTGATTGCTTCTGATCCTCTGAGGCTCCAGCTTCAGCCTTTCTATCTGCCCCTGGGAGAGGGCTAAGAGCTGTTACCATCTGCCCTCTGCCTTCCCCTCCTTATTGGTCCCCAGATCCTCACCCAAGCTTCCCAGAGAGGCTCATAAAACTGTGTTCGGCTCATTATATTCCAGGCAAAGCCTTATCCTTCACTTTGAGAAGAATAGCTCAGTGTCTCAATTCAAATGTGTTGTCTAAGTCAGGGAGGCTGATGAAGGGGCCTGGCCTGAACTCTCTGGGCAGCCAGGTCTTGAGAAGTGAGAAGGGAGAGGCCAGGTGTCCCAGTGACCTCTGCTGGGAGGAGATAAAGCCTTGGTTCTGAGTCCTGTGTTCATTCCCAGGGTTTCCCTCTGAGTCTTGGGAGGTCATGCTATGGACACAAGTGTGCCTGGCTATGGTGATGTTATAGGATCATGTGCTTGGTTTTACAGGAGTCTGTTAGATGCAACCTGTCAGGTCCATCCTAACCCAGGGGTTCATGACCTTGATGTGCGTTATTAACACCTGGAGAGCTGCAACAAAACTCAGAGGCTTGGGTTGCAGTCCCTGAGGTTTGAATTTAATTGGTCCAGATTGCATTCTGAGCATTGGGATTTTTGTAGGTGAATCTAACGTGCAACCAAGTCCATAAACCACTGCTCTAACCCAGGTCCTAAGAGATGACTTTAAACCCAAGTGCTAATTTATTAATGCAAAGTGAGAAATAAAATTGTCAAGAAGGCGAGACAGTTGTGATTTCTCTCCCTGCTAGAAAAGTCAACATGGAGAGTCAAGCTACACCCAGGGGGTAGGTAGCCTACCAGTCCTAGGGAAAGGCCTGACGTTGTGGTGAAGTCTGGGGTCACACAGGACTTGGTGCATGTCAACTCCCCAACTTTAAGCTATGTGACAGGAAGCAAGTTGCTTAGCCTTTCAATCCATCATCCATAAGATGGGGACTGGAGCTGGTAGAGCACACGGAATGATGGAGGTGACCATTAGAAGACAGCCATGGTTGTCATCACGAGACCTGGCATCTTAGAGCTCAGACAGCACCGCAGGTTGTGGGGGTTCACAGAGTGGTTAAAGAACTCACCAAAATCAGATTAGATTAGAAGAGAGACTGACTGAGTATGCTGCAACAGAGCAGGGGGCAGGATGGTAATAAGGAAGCTGTCCATGCTGAGACAGAGACCTGAGGGTCTTCCCAGTGGAGTGTGACCTTCTTTACAGTTAGGTGAGTTTAGGATTCCCATCATGCATTTGGGTTCTTGCCATACAAATGAGACATTTCTGATTGGCTGATGTTTGACCTTGATTGTAAGCAGCTCATGGGTCAGCTGGAGGTTAACACAGGGCGGCTTCCCCAGGGTTGATAATAGCAAGTTATTATGCACTGACTGTTTGCTGAGCATGATTTTAAGCCCTTTTCATATATTGACTGAGGTGCTGAGAAGTGAACCCACATTCCCAGGGCAGTCCAGAGTCTCAGCTGCTCCTGTCTTTCCACCACATGTGTGGGGACACTGGGTGTGGTCGGGGCCTCTGCCCCGGCGAGTGTGGGTGGGCACCCAGAAAGAGGGATGTGTTTGCAGAAGTTGGTGATCCTGCATGAAGACTCTGGAAGAGGGATTGTGACTTTGTTACAGCAACTTTCTGCCAACCTGCTGATGAGGTTACAGCCTTCATGTCCCAAGGGTGGCTCAGTCCTCCTTGATCAGACTGGGTTGTTTCCCAAGCTTGAGGCCATTGCTCGTGGACTGAGCCCTAATGCTGATGGTTAGGCTTGTCCTCGTCATGCCCATCTCCAGGTGCAAACTGACATAGTAGATTTTTGACATGGATATTTTATCTATTTTTTAATTTTTTTAAAGAGACAAGGTCTTGCTATGTTGTCCAGGCTGTTCTTAAACTCTTGGGCTCAAGTGATCCCTCCACCTCGGCCACCCAAAGTGCTGGGACTACAGGTGTGAACCACCGCGCCCAGCCAACACTCATAATTTAAATGTCAAGTAATCAGGTCTGAGGAGGTGGTCCCTGATGAGGGCCTGTCTGTGCTGGTGGACCACCCTGGAGTTCATCTTAGGATGTCTCGAATCCCAACCACCTCCAGACAGTTTCACCACATCCCATCTTGTCCATGCTGTACTTTAAAGTAAATTATCTCCTCAACAATCTCATACTCTTCTCAGAGGTGGGATTTTTCCTTGAATATTGTTCTCAAACATTGTGACAGACATATATACAGTCAGCGGCCCCACAACCTTTGTAGAGGAATGTGGGTGAATGAGATTGTTTTCCAGGAAAATTCCATGTACAGTTTACCTTCAGTATCCACGGGTTTCATGGGCGTGGACTCAACCAACAGGGGACCAAAAATTTAGTTAGACCTAAAGGGTTGCATCTGTACTAAGCATGTGCAGACGTTTCTTCTTGTCCCTAAACAGCAAAGTATAACAACAATAGACAGAGCGTTTACATTGTATTAGGTATTATAAGTAATTCAGAGTTGATTTAAAGGATGTGGGCAGGATGTGTGTAAAGACTCACTATTTTGTATAAAAGACTTAAGCATCTGTGGATTTTTGTCCCTGCAGGAGGTCTAGAACCCCCATGGATACTGAGAAATGACTGTCATCTACTTTCTCAGAATTGCCGGGAGCCTCTTTGGCTAGTTCCCCTTAATGGATCACATTTAGCACTACCAGGGCTGGGGAAGGGGATTGGGAAGTTTCCTGGACAGTGTTCAAGTCTGTCCTTGGATTCCCTCTCTGTCCTCCAACCATTTGCAAAGGAGATGGATGTTGAAGGGGTGCTGGAAGAGACCTCTTCTGAGACCACACCGGGCAGGGATTAAAGCCATTCAAGAGGAGAACTGAGCATTATGTACCTGGCCCTGGCTGGAAATTTCCATCACCTTCCCACACTTGGCTTGGCCATGGTATCTGCTGGCAACTCTTAATTGAAAACTCCCTCAACAGAGTCTTTGCCGACTCCATGGATGAGAGATTGTGAGTGGCCCGGCCCTGCTGGCATGGCCTGTGCCTTCTAGGATGTGGTGCCTGGTGCTTTCCCTATCCTTGACTTCTGTCGCTATGTGGTTGTCTTTCCTGCCTATGTTTGCCATTATTGTCTTCCCGGATCTTCACCGCCAGCACTCTGAAAGCTGAGGGCCAAACCCTCACCAACCCCCCCTGCAGATAGGACCAAGGAAGGAGCAGACATTGGTGTGGGGCCCCTTGTTCACCAGGTACTGCTGAAGCTGGCACCATCTGTCCTCACCAAAAAACCTCTGGAGGTGTGTATGCCCTGGTCTCATACGAGGGAGACCCCCCCCACAACTGAATTTATTTATAAAAAATTGTGTACTTATTCTCACATGCTTAAACTTCAGCCACCTTCAAAGTCCTCTCTGTTTGATGCAATACACCAACCAAGATGTTTTTTCCACTGCTCAAAACATCTTTTGAACTTGTCCATTTGGATGCCTTGTAACGCTTCTGCCGTTTTTTGTTTCACCTCTTTCACATCGGCAAAACATTTCCCTTTGAGGATATTTTTCATCCAGGGAAACAAACAAACAAACAAAGCCACTCAGGGTGAAATCAGGTGAATGGGGAGGGTGGGGCACGGGGGTCATTCATTTTTAGCCAAACCTGCTGAACATTCAGCGCAGTGTGGGAAGGTGCGCTTGTAAATTACCCATCATGAAATGGGCAAACATGTTGAAAGAATCTCCAAATAAAATTCACTGAAGCTGAACGCAGTCCCTCACAGCAACGCTCACTGGTACACAGATGCTGATGGGTTCCTAGAACGCTGATCTATTGGAGGAAGCTTGGACTCCAAGGGGTCCACCCTCCAAAAGATAATTCCGAATTTTTGGGGGGTCCCCCTCATAGATGAAAAGATGGAGGCTCTGAGAGGTCAAAACCCATGCCCAAAGCAAACAACTGTTCTTAGCAGGGACTGGATTCAAATCCAGGTCTTTGGGTGCCAAACCCAGTTCCTATACTTGGCACCGCCTTGTCTCTGCTTTCTGCCTACTGATGCTAAGCCTTCCATGCCCTTTGTGAGAGCTTTCTGGATGCCCTCTCTCCTTGTTACATATACCTGGGGCAGCGTCCTGGTGCCCCAATCCCATTAGCACCCTTTTCTTTCGCTTTGTGACCCAAGGAGAAGGGACTCAGCAGGGAAATCTTGGGGGATGCTTGCCGCTCCTTAGCACTGGGAGCCCTGACTTGGTCATCCGTGGAGAGGGGGTCACTAGCTGAAAATTTGGTAAAACCACTCCAAGCCAGTGGGGCTTCCTGTCCGCCTCCTTCAGTTTTGCAGGAGATTCCAGGAACTCCAAGGAACAGATGATGGCAGATTTGGCGCTGAAGTAACATAGTAACTGCAAATGTTGTCAGTCAGGTGATTGTCAAAAGCCGGCGGCCAATCCAGGGGTGAATTATGGTTTAGCCAAGTAAATACCAAGTCTTCATGATGGTGTTTTGTGCAACAGGGAGTGAAGAAATTCTATCATTTTTGCCCAGAAGTACCTGGAGCAGTGGAAACCGGGGATCTTTTACTCTTTTTTTTTTTTTTTTAATCAAGGTGCTTATGTGTGTATTCCCTGTGTGTTTTCACGGAGATGTGTGTGATGAACAAGTCTGGCTCTTCGGCCCACGTCCTTTGCCCTTTTGTGAAGAAGGTGGTACAGAAGAACTAAAACAGAGCTGAGTAAAGGGCCCCGGGTTTTAGTTCCAGTGCTGCCATGAGCAAGTTGGGTGGCTTCGAACAAAAGGTGCATTTTCTCTGGGCTTTCATGAGACGATAGCAGAAAGCCTTGGGGATGGTTGATGACTCTTTCACGCTGTGGCCATCACACCTCTTTTCTGAGGGTGAGCGTAGCTGTCTTTGGTTCACTCCTTGGTAAAACTGAGACAGGAGACACGGATGCCATGCTTTATAGATGCCTTTGCTGGGGCTCTGGATGTCCTGCAGCTGGGGGACACCTGTTACTTCCCTTGCCCGGCTTTGTCCTCCTGGGTTGCTGTGGATCAACAGACACCCTCCTCACCAGGGGCCTGCTTATCCTTCCTAGCTTGTGAAATAGGGGAAAAAATGTACCACAAAAAGGTGCTGAAAACATCCTTCAATCTCCTTGGAGTGTGAGGGGACAGTTGAACATGATCTCTGACCCAGGAAAGTCCAGGGTCAAGTTTGACTTCAATACCACTTGATCATTTTTGGTGACCCTATTCCTTCCTCTTATGCCTTTGCCCCCAAGCTGTCCTGCTTTCTTTATAGGGCACTGAATCAGGACAGGGTTGAATCCTTCACTTCTGACCTGTTCCTCTCTTCATGGCTTGGACCAGAGGTTGGCAAAATGAAACCCTCAAGCCAAAGTCAGCCTGCTGCCTCTTTTAGCAAATTAAGTTTTATGGGTGCACAGCTCATTTACTCCCACAGTTGCTGCAGAGACTGTCTGGTCTGCAAGGCCTAAGATACTATCTGGCTCCTTACAGGAAGTTTTCCGACCCCGAGCCAGACCACTGCGGTGTCTTCTCCAATAGTCTTTCTCCCCTCCAGTCTCTCTTTTGCATCACCAGCAACGTGATGGCTCCAGAATACACAACTAGACGTGTCACGTGGGAACTTTGAAAGCTTACAGTGGGACTGGGCATGGTGGCTCACACCTGTAGTCCCATCACTTTGGGAGGCAGAGGCAAGAGGATTGCCTGAGCCCAGGGGTTCAAGACCAGCCTGGACAACTTGACGAGACCTCGTCTTTACAATAAATAAAAAAATTAGCCAGGTGTAATTGTGTGTGCCTGTAGTTCCAACTACTTGGAAGGATGAAATGGAAGGATCACCAGAGCCCTGCAGTTTAAGGCTGTGGTGACTGTGATCATGTCATTGTACTTCAGCCTAGGTGACAGAGTGAGACTCTGACTCAAAAATAATAAAAAACATAACAACAAAAGGAAAAACCTACAGAGGTCATCCCCTCCCACCCTCACTCATTAGGTCTGAAGCTCAACTCTCTTGGTGGCATTAAGGGCCATTTTCAGGAAGAACCCTGCCTTCACTTCCAACCTCCTCCTTCCCTTGTTTTTTTCAACTTATCTTGGCCATCCTGAAATCCTTGGTCTGTCCCCAAATAGTCTGAGCACATCCAGCCCCCAGGGTTTGCTCTGCTCAGCAGATCCCCTTCCCTGTACACTCTCTGTCCCCCTGCCTGGCAACATCACAGTCACCCTTTCGAAGCCTACCGTTGACATGTCACCTCCTTGAAAACCTCTGAGACTTTTTCCACGCTAACATTTTGTGACTCTTTGTTCCAGCTGAACTGACCAGGACAGAGGCAGACAGGTGAGAAGGAGATGAAGCTTCAGGGATTTGGATGCAGGAAGTCCTCCAGGAGAGAAGGAAGAGGTGGCACATCTGGAAGGGTGTTTGCATCCTGCAGTGGAAGTGCCCTTGGAGGACAGAAAAGGAAGAACATGGAGGCCATTGGTGGGAACTCATTTAGCCTTTTCCACCACCCTGTGCCTGTCCCATCCTGCCTCTTGCCTCTGCTTGGAGGACTCAACCCCCTTCCGCCCCAAGGCTAGGCTTTTACCTGAGCGCCCTTCTTCCACCCTCCCCAGGACTTGGCCACAGGAGCTGTGGTCCCTCTATTGGTGGCTTCCTCTCTCTCCTTACCGCTCCTTCCCTCAGTCCCCAGACATGGAGCCTTCCTCCTCTAAAAAACCACAACCACAAAAACAACCACACAACAATACAACCCCCAGACATCACCCCACATTCTTGTCACCAGCCAGCCAACTCTTTCTCCTCCCTGCCCAGTTTCCTCAGAGAGCAGCCGCTGCCTTGAAATGCTCTCGCAGAGGCTCGGTCTCCTCGTGCCCAGGTTTGGGACCTGGAATATCTGGTCCCGTTTTGATCAGTGGGCCATGAACACAGGTTCTGGACTAAGGCTCAGATTGCAAGCACCCACCATTCATTACCTGGGAAATTTGGGGTGGAGCAAATCACTGGATTGCTTTGAGTCTCCACTTGCTGATTTGCAAAATGGGGATAACAATACGGTAACTACTTGGCAGGGTGGCTTGAGAGAGCATAACGCACATGTGGTCTTAACGTGTGCCTGCCATGAGGTCAGTTCTCCCTCTGCTTGGTGTTAGCAGTTCCAGCAATGGTGACCGACATGTGGCAACAGCTTTCTTATACCATTGCTCGACAGGGTGTCGGGAGGGAGAGATATCTTCCTCCTGACGACAAGCAAATCTTTCTCTGGCTTACTCCAGAGAAAATTCAAGCAGACCTGAGAATTTCATTCTGTCCCTGCCATGGTGTGTCCCATCGTGAAGCCTCTGCCTCAGATCCCCGAACTGGGATCCCCTATGAGGCTGGGGGCAGGTGACCGCGGCAGGCTGTGGGACGCCTCTTACTCTGTGCTGTGGGCCTGCCCCAGAACCATCCCCGGAGCCTCTGCTGCCCCTGTCAGCAAGGTGAGCAAGGTAAGCTGTGGGGCACCTCTCACTCTGTGCTGTGGGCCTGCCCCAGAGCCCTCCCCAGAGTCTCTGCTACCCCTGCAAGCAAGGTGAGCAAGGTAGGCTGTAGGACACTTCTTACTCTATGTTATGGGCCTGCCCCAGAGCCCTCCCTGGAGTCCCTGCTGCCCCTGGTGCCCCTGCTAGCAAGGTGAGCAAGACAGGCTGTGGGACACCTCTCTCTCTGTGCTGTTGGCCTGCCCCAGACCCCTGCCCCGAGCCCCTGCTGCCCCTGCTAGCAAGGCGAGCAGGGCAGGAGCACTTGCTATCATTGTGGATCTGGTTGTGGCTTCTAGGACTCTCAGAGCCCAGTCTCCCAGGACAGGTGCCAGCTCCTTCCCCTCCTCGTCACTTTCTAGCTGGACATTTTGTCCTGACCTCCCCTCTTCTGGGGGCTGGGTATGGGCCAGAAAGCGCCACTTTCACAGACAGGTTTTAACGCTGGGATTTGACCAGAGAAGGCTGGGATCAGGGATCTCCCACCTCTCAGGCAGGAAGATCTCATTAACACTTTTCCACAAAGGGAAGAATAATATTTCAGCTGTTCCCTTAGTGTCTTCAAGCGGTGATAAGGTGCCACCAAAGTGCCAGCCTGAGCTGCGTTCAAATGAAGGATTATTCTGATAAGATGGAGAGGAGAGATGTTCCGGAGGGGTGATCGGGAAGGGGGAGGGGGCACTGGTTTAAGGTTATTAAACAGGAAATGCCTGGCCAAGGCGGATCAAGGGGAAATTACACATTCTGTCACATTTGCTTATTGAATCCCAGCTCAATGGAAGCTCAGAAGGGGAAACAACGCCACCCCCATCAGCCTCCTTGTAGCTGTTATTAGATTTCACAACCTTTCAATATTAAAATGCTAGTGCTGGTGGCAAAATTCCTTGTCAGTTTTTAATATCAGTAAGGGATTGTGGCATTAGGTTTAGCAGGGAGGGAGGTGGGACGGGGGAGGGCAGCAGACAGGCCCAGGATTCCCGGCACCGGAGGCCTCGGCTGTCTCTGCTCCTCAGGGTCCAGTGGAGGACTGCTGAGATGGGGTGACAGTCTCGGGGGACCACATACACCTCTGAGCTTCCCAGCAAGAGCTGCTATGCCCCATACTCAGGACACGCCTACCCCCAAATGCTGCCCTTAGCTTCTGTATTAGTTCCCTGTGGTTGCTGTAACAAAGTACCCCAAAATGGGTGACTTCAATGATAGAAATGTGTTGTCTCAGCTCCAGAGGCCGGAAATCCAAGATTAAGGTGTTAGCAATGCCAGGCTCCCTGTGGAACCTACGGGGAGAATTCTTTCTGCCTCATCTAGCTCCTGATGTGTGTGGGCAGTTGTCTGTGCTTTCGTAGATGCATTGCTCCAATCTGCCTACCTGGTCCCAGGGTGGTCTTCTCTCTGCATGTCTAATCTCTTCTTGGAGGACACAGGTCATGTTGGATTATTTCTGCAAGGACCTTACTTTCAAATAGGGTCTCATTCTGAGATCCTGTAGGTTAGGAAACAATTCAATTCTTTTTTTTTTAAATTAGAGTCTCACTCTTTGTCGTCCAGGCTGGAGTGCAGTGGCATGCTCATGGTCACTGCAGCCTCAACCTGCTGTGCTCAGGCGATCCTTCTGCCTCAACCTTCCAAGCAGCTGAAATGATGGATGCACGCCACCATGCCTGACTAGTTTTTGTGATTTAAGAAGGTCTCACCAAGCTGTCTGGGCTAGTCTCGAACCCCTGGACTCAGGCAATCCTCTCACCTTGGCCTCCCAAGATGCTGGGATTACAGGCTGAGCCACTGTGCTCGGCCCGATTCAATTCTTAACAGATGTCTTAGCTGGAATTCCCTGCCCCCCTGAAACCAAACAAACAGCAACAACAACAAAAAACAAAAACAACAACCCTGGAAGGTGATCCCAGGATGCATGGGGAAGAAGTGGAGAAATGAGTGCTCCAGCCAGGGAGAAGGGTCAGCAAAGAAAGAGGAAACTTTGATCCAAGGGACAAGCAGGGTCTCCTCAAGATGGCACCACTCATGCTCTGCCTGGCCCCATTCAGTCATGAGCGATTTGTCCAGCAAGAAACCGGGAAGGGCAAAGATGGAGTGAGTCCTCCACAGCAGGAGCATAAAAACCCAGAATTATCTTTTGCAGAGCGAGTCCCTTGTGGTCCAGGCTTCCCCTGCTAGGTGAGTGTCCTAGGAGCTCATCAGCATGCATGGACCAGCTGGTGTTGTTGTGAGGGGCTGCATTCAGCTTCTGTGAATTTTCTTCTGGAGATTCTTTCAGTGTGTTTGCCCATTTCCTGATGGGTGATTGATGTACTCACCTGCCCACACTGCACTGAGTGTTCAGCAATTTTTGACCAAAAATGGCATGATCTCCATGTCCCACCCTCCCTATTCATCCAATCTCACTCTGAGCAACTTCTTTTTGTTTCCCCGAATGAAAAAATCCTCAAAGGGAAACATTTTGCTGACGTGGAAGAGTTGAAACAAAAAACGGCAGAAGCACCAAAAGGCATCCAAATGGTGGAACTCAAAAACTGTTCTGAGCAGTGGAAAAAGCATCTTGATAAGTGTATTGCATCAAATGGAGAGGACTTTGAAGGCCACTGAAGTTTAAACATGTGAGAATAAGTAAACAATTTTTTACAAATAAATTACAGGTTTTTGGGGTTCCCCCATGTGCCTTAGAAAGGCATTCCCGAGGCACAGCAGGGAGTGTCCACCCCTTAGACGCAGGTTGCCTGAAGCATGCATGCCTTGGCCTTCCACTTGCCCTGAAAGGAGCCAGGCAAGCTCCTGCTGCCCAGGATGATCCCAGCAGAGTCCTGTGGGAGGCCACCGGCTGTGCAGGACTGACCTCTGGGGACTGGGCCAGGTCCAAGACAGGGAAGGCGTTGGCAGTGCCCAACCCCAAGAGAGCAAGGGAGCCTGGGCCAAAAGTGCAGAGATGTGAGCATGCCAGCCTGATATGACCCTTGTCCTGCTGGCGGTAGTGGATCCTTCCCCTGGTCGCTGGGACCAGGATCCTATCTCTCCCCCTCCCACCCGATTTACCAGACTTGCTCCTCCATGGCTGAGTTGTTGCCTGGTCTCTGGCCAGATGTCCTGGTTCTTCCAGGCTGGGGGTCCTGCCTCGACTCCCACTTCTTCGTCCTGGACACAACAGACCAGTTTCCAATTGTTGACTGCAAGGTATCAGGTGATGCTGTTGTGCAACCTGGTTGTGTCCAGCTGGGGCCTCTTCCTGGTCCAGAGCAGAGTCGTGTCTCTGCCACTTGCCACCACCAAGCCCACCTGAGCGCCTTCTTCTATCCATCTTCTCCCTTACAGTGAGGGCGCTGTCCCTAACACAGTGACTTCATCTTTTCTCTTTGAAAGCCGCCCACCTGGTGATTTGGCCTTCTCATCTCACGATTTGGGAGGGCCAGGTACTAAAGTCATAGAGGAGTTTTCAAGCCAAATGTCTTTAGAAACCACCGGGAGAGGTGAGAGACCCTCCTGGCAGACAGTTTCACAGCTGGCAGACAAGCAGTCCCTGGAGGTTGGACCTCCCTGCACCCCTGACTACCCACTGCCCCCAACAGTACTGCCCCAGACCTTCCCCGCTGCCCAGATGCCCATGGCCTGAGGAGGTAGGAGAGTCTGCAGGCAGCATGTGCCCCTCTTCCCATCCTGCTTCAGCAAGTTTGTGACAAGCGTGAACAGAGTCATGAGGTCTTCATGGACAGCGGGGCCCTGGCGTGGGGGATCAGTGTCCCACGGTTAGCCGCCTTTGGGATGCTGAAGGGAAGTAGAGGCAAAGATCGTAAGATGAGCCCCCACCCCATGGGCCTGGTGTGGTCCGCCTGGCGCAGCACAAGGACTGGAGTCTGGAGGCCTGGCTGTCGTCCTGCCTCTGTGAGTTGTTTCATTTTGTTTACTTTGTATTTTTTTAATTTCCTAGCCTCCTGGGGTCTCGGTTTTCTCTTTGGCCAGACGAGGCCGGCCATCTCCCAGGTTGGCTGTGATGGTGGATGGAGACGTGTCCGTAGGAGCGTGGTCCTCCTCGGATGTGCTCAAGGGAAGCAGTTGTGAAGCTGATAAGGGGCTGGAAAACAAACCTGATTTGGAAGAAGGCGGTGGTGGGCAAGTGATCTGGGTGCCTGACAACCCTCCATTGAGCCTCTGACGGTGTACGGTGTACGACAGGTTGAGCGACGTCTGGGTGAGGAGGGGCTTAGCGCTAGGGGGCAGGCGGCGGCCCATCTGTTCTTTCTGTTGACTACCTGCCTTTCCCCAGCCTGCCTTTCCCCAGCACTGCTCTTCCCGCTGACTCTGCCCCTGGGGAGGGCTCCGGGGTGGGGGGGCTTCCCTCCCCTCCCGGGGAAATAGACACCCAGCCCATCAATCATTCCTTTCTTTCCATCCCAGGCAAAGCTGCGGCTGCCCCCTTTCATGTGCGCTCAGCATGAACAAAGTTTTGGCTGAAGTGGGGAAGGCTCCTTTGGGAACATAGCGGTGTGAGCCAGGTCAGGCGAGCAGGGATGGCCCGTCGCGGATCCAGTGCTCTTCCTAAGAAGTGGGGAGAAGGCTGTGGAAGCCAGTCTGCGCTGACTGCATTGTTTCAGGCAGGTCTTCTCTTTCTTAGATAGATGGAGGCTCGTCCATCTAAATTAGTTCAAATGGCTGGAACCGCTTTCACCAGGTCTTTTTCTGATACATAATTTTAGCTTCAGTGCCAACTTGAAAAACTGTGCTTTGGAGGCAGGTGTGAAACATCACCCTTTCCAGTTTCTTGCTGGACAAATCACTCCCGGTTGAGTGGGGGCAGGTGGAGGGCGATTGGGCCTGCTCCCTTGATGCCATCTTGGGGAGCCCCTGCTTTGCTCTTGGATGGAAGCTTTTGCCTCCTGGGTGGTCTGCCCTCCTGGGGCACATACAAGTCATTTTTATTATTATCTCAATAATTCCAGGGGGTACAAATTGTTTTGGTTACATGGTTACATTGTAGAGGGGTGACGAAGTCTGGGCTTTAAGTAAAAGTACCCACTACCCCCACCTGTGCACATTGTACCTGACAGGCGATGTATGAAGGTTATTTATGAACGTGTCTGATGCCCCACCGGTGGTGGACTCCTGGGGGCTGGACCTCGGCCTTCTCTCTGTCCCAGGAACTCTGCACTGTGTGGCCGATAGTCGGCTCTCCTCATACGTTAAGTGAGTCAAACCCTGCCTGTGGGCCCTGGAAACTGGAGGCCCCATGGAGAAGCTGGGGAAAAGCCAGGTTGACAGCTGAGCAGGTCTCCCAGGAGCAGCCTTGTAAATCTGTTCTCATTAGCGAGAGGCCCTGGGGGAGGGGAAGAGAGTGAGCGGGTGCCTGTGTGGGAGTGCTGGGGAGAGCTCTGCCATTAACCTGTCAGGGACCCCTCCAGGCACGATGCCTTGCTTCTGCTTCTGGACAGGCTGTGTTTGTGAGGGGTGGTGGCTTTTCAGGGCCCTGGAAAAATCCTGATTCTGAGCCCTGGAGTCTTGTGAACCTGTACTGTCTATCCAGAAAGTCTTGCTTCTCCTGGGTCACACTTTCAGGTGCGCTCACTGGCGTATGCCCTTTTGTATATGAGGTGGAGGAAGAGTTGAGAAGTTCTGTTCTGCCGGGGTGGCGGGCTGTCCTTGTCAGGGTCACAGCTGACAGTCTCAGCTGCAATTAGCATTTGGTTCCTGGTCTTCAGGCCAAAGGACTTTTCTGCCATATGGTGACAGGTTTTGCATCCCACCCATGAGTTACCACTACTGTTGTTGACCCAGCCCTTAGGACCTTGAAGGAATGAGATCTCCCATGGGGGTGCTTCTTCTTGGAGCCAGCCCCCACTCTGGGCCCCTCCCTTCCCAACCGTGCAGCCCACTCCCAGGCATGACCCTGGGGTTAGTATCTGGGGGGCTCTCGGGAGGCTCAGAGCCGACACCAGGGACCTCTCCAGCACCTATGCCAGCTGCATAGGTGCCTCCCTGTCTCCTACCTTACTATGTAAATTTGTTTGCCATTACAATAATACAACATATTTTGTTAAAGCCATTAAAAGTAGCCATGCTACTTTTATATGAGAGGCCACGCTAAAGAGAAAGACTAAGAAGGGGCCTGGAGTCTAAGATGGGACACATGCCTAGGACCCTGCTGAGGCCTGAGCTTGCAGATGGGCATGATGAGTGTCATGGCCATCATGGTCCTAACCTCAACGTGTGATAGCTCCCACTGAAGACCTCCACTGGAGGCAGGTTTCAGCTTTTCTTGGGGTCTTGTTCTTCTCCAGTTGGCTTGAGCTGTTGGACAGGTGAGATAAACCAGGGTGCAGGTGTGGAGACCCCTCTGGGGCCCCAGGACTGGGACCCACAGCGATGGAGGCATCAGGCTTCTTGCTAAGTGCCCTTGACTTTGCACAATTCCTGCCCAGGCTCCCTGTGGGGCCCCATGATGTCATCTGAGCAGCAGACTGAGCTGTTCACAAAACACTTTGCAAACGTTTTGAAAACAGCTTTGTTGGCCATTGCTTTGAGAATAGCATGTTTAATACAAAGGATATGCAGGCAGTCTCCCCCACCCCCACAGGGCCCTAAAAGGCACAGAGGTGTTAGGGAGAAAGGTCTTCCCTAAAGACCTGGGTTGGGGCCTTGCTCCCCTAGAGAGCGGGTGTCAAAGTTGTGCAGGGCCAGTCTCGAGCCCAGCCCTCCACCCCAATTATTGGAACAAAATAGAAAGAAATGTAACCATTTAGTCAGACCTCTTAAAAGTTTTCCTTCAAAAACATAACGGTCACTGTAACCACGGTCCTTCATTATGAGTTAAAACAAGGAAAACGATATAGAACAATATTAAGGGAAATAAACACGTCTTTCTTCAAATTAAGTACCTTTTAATCGCTTCCCCCTGGGTCACCAATCACCACTTTAGCCATCTCTTGATGGCCTTACTCAACTACAGGGAGAACACTTAACTTTTTTTGGTGGTTCAAAGGTCAAAACTGTCCTTAGGTTGGTGTATAGTTTTTCAGAAAATCACTTCCATCTCATCTCCTGCTGCTCTGGCTAATCGCCTACTTATGATTTATCGAGGCAAAGTGTTAAGTGTTTCATCACTTCTCTAATTAGTTCTAGAGGATAACAGCTCCTTCACAAAAACAAACCGTTTTTCAAAAATTCCCCCAATTTCGCTTCTAGGATGCCTTTTCCATCCCTCTTTCTCTCTAGCTAACTATGGAATTTAGAGTGGTGCTGGCATCTAATAGAATAATAAGAACTGCCAGTGTCTTTTGAGCACTTACTTATTGCCAGGCAGTGAGGATGCAGAGACTCAGAAGGGGACATAGTGTCCCCGAGATCATGTAGCTGAAATAGGATATCAGAGCACCGCCCCGGCTGAGTGAGGTGGGAGGTGGGTGGATTTGAATCTGGGCTCTCCCAAACCACAGTCAGCACCAGTGGCTCTTGTCCCTGGGCTCTGTTCCCGCCTTCCATTGGTTCCCACCAGTCTTACCGTGGAGAGAAAAATCCCACAGAGGCTGAGCCTTTGAGCTTATGGCAAACTTTTCACTAGCCACCCCTCTCTCTCTTTTTGCAACTTTTCAGGTAATATTATTTATTTATTTATTTTGAGTTGGAGTCTCACTCTGTCGCCCAGACTGGAGTGCAGTGGCTGCTCCCGGCCACCGCAGCCTCAACCTGCTGAGCTCCGGCGATCCTTCCGCCTCAGCCTTCCAAGTGGCTGGAACTACAATCGCGCACCACCACACCTGGCTAATTTTTTGGTTTATTGTAGAGATGAGGTCTCGCCAAGTTGCCCAGGTGGGTCTTGAACCAGCGGGCTCAGGCAATTCACTCACCTCAGCCTCCCAAAGCACGGGATTACAGGCTGAGCCACCGAGCCCGGCTGCAACTTCTCTTTTACATTTATGGAAATTGCAGGACATCATGGTTCTCTACTAATTGTAAAAAAATGTCTTCAATTAAAAAAAACAAAACAAAAGTTTGTTCCAGAGACTTTTGAAAGGACTTTGTTTCCTTCAGAATATTTTACATGTGCATATAATACAGAGAGTTTGAAAACAGTTATTCATCCTATGTACTTTATTTAAGCAAGTTCCCCTTCACGCCCACAGATTGCAGAAACAAATTCTGGTTGGCTTCAGCGAAGAGGAAATTTTTAAAGGGATCCTGGAGGACCTCGCGGGCTCAAGGAAACACATTATTAGACCACCTAGACTCAGAAAAAGGGAACAAACAGGGGCATGTCTGGAGAACCCCAGAAGAGGATCTGGGCCTCCTTCCTGGTTCTGCCAGTATGCAACTTGATTCTCACATTTTCCCAGCTCATGGTATCACCACCCCATAAGATAAATCTTCATTTGGAAGGAAACGTGATTGGCCCAGATTTACTCAGGGGTCTACAAATGGGTCAGTCAGCTATAGCCAAGGGTCAGGGTTCAAATGGCCACCTTTCAGGACTGCTCCCCAAGAAGCACATCAGTGTGGGTGAGTTTTGGCCCATTGTGGCTTCTTTACACGGACTTTGTGATAAATTGCGTAGCCAAGGACACTTGACTTATTAGAAAACTTCTATTAGGGAAAAAGAGACAGAAAAGCTTGTTGGAGCCCTGGAGATGTCTCTTATGGCCTCTTTGTCTCTTATTTTACCTACCCACCCCCCATCATGGGGTGAGACCCAAAGTCCAAAAATGAAAGTGTGAACAACAAGCAGTGTTGGCTGCAGATTGTCCCCAAGATCTCTTCAGTGGCTTCAGAACAAGTGTGCTGGGCCAGTGCTACCCTCCTGTCTCTAGCAGGAGGTGTGACACGCCCTCAGCTTCCTCAGCCTCCTGGCTGTCCAAGTGCCTTGGCCACCAACCTTCCCAGTGCCCCTGGTCAGTAGCTGGTTGCCCAGCTTGGAGCATGTGGCAGCCAAGCTCAGATGATTTTTGCCTCACTTTCAAGGTCACTCTCATGCTTCCCCTACAAGGAGAGGCCCAGGGAGTGAGGGCCTTCTGCTGACACACCGTCCCTCCCTCTGTGACCCTGCAATTCTGCCCCAGCATGGCTCTTTGTGAGATGCCCGGAGCACGGAGAACCAGGAAAACTGCCCACCGGCATCAGCCTGCAACATGCAACGTTTGCCAGGGGGTCATCCTAGCGCTCTTGCTCAGCGGTAAGTCGAAGGCAATGTGGCAAACTTAGTCAAACCTGCACTGGGGTGAGGTTACTCAGGAGAAGGGGTAAACATAATTCTGGGGGTTAGTGGCTCTCGGTGTGGTGGTGGGGGTCTGTGCCCTCAACTGGGGAAGGCCTTAGGGGATGATGCAAGGATTAAACTCAGGGTCTCGCGGCCAGTCTGGGACTTCCATTACTGGGGAGACTGGGGTTCTTGCCCTAGTTGTCAGCCATGTATATTGCTTGATCTTGGGCAAATCACTCCACCTTTCGGTTTTTAATTTCTTCGTTATCATATAGAAGTGTAACAATGTCCACCCCATCTTAGAAAGCTGTTTTGAGACTGAAATCAAAAGTTGAAGGTGCAGTACATTTTGAACTATTGTTGGTCCAGGGAAACAACCACAGAGCCGTTCTCTGGACCAGAAGGCAGATGAATGAATGCGGACCTCAGAACTTGCCAGAGTGGGTGGAGTAATCAGCTGCCCCAAAGTCCTTTCGCTGCACTTTGCAGTTAAAGGTGACTTCTGCTAACTTTCTCAGGATCACAGATTTCTCCGGGCAGAGCTGTAGCCATAATAACTTAGCGGGTGCTGCTGGATCGATAACTCTGAAATCTAAGGGCCATTCAGTTGCTAAAGGCTTTTCATTTAGCCTTTGTGTTTGGTATTAATGTTATCCCCATGGCATCTAAGTGGCAGAGCTATTTATGGATTGGCAGTCATTCCGACAGTGTGGCTCCTGCCATCCATCACAGGCGGGAGAGGAGAGTCCAGGGGAGAAAACTCCCAGGGTTGGCAGGACAGATGGGGATACATAATGCTTGCGGCCTTGGATGCGGCCTCATTTCTTTGTAAGCAGCAGGAAAGGTCAACAGGGGAAGAGGATCCTGCTCTGAAAACCTTTGCATTTTAGTCATAACTTCCCTGGAATCTTCCCTGGAAAGACAATGTTCTGACACCTTTTGGTACTTCTCAACCTGTTTTGAGCACAAGGATTCTTTCAATTAAAAAAAAAGGAATCTCCCCATGAAAGAACTGCACTTGAATGTTCACTGATTGAGAAGATGTGTAATTATTGTAAGGTACACTGTAATCAGTAATAATTTTCAATGAATTTATATTTAATTCATGAAAACCACACACTTGAAAAATAGTGCATATATCATTGAGATACGTTTTTTCTTCAGTTTAAAGGGTGAACATAGATAGGCCTGGCTGCTACTGGTAACGTCACACCTAACACCCTGTTTGTGTTTATCTCGTTCCTGGCATGTCTTGAGCATTTTTTAAGGTTCTCCCTTAATCCTCATGACAGTTCTGTGAGACGGTCACAATCACCATGCCCATGATACAGGTGTGGAAACAGGATCACAGATGTTGAATCACTCAATATCTCATCCCAAGTCACTCAGCTGGTACATGGTGGAACAAATACTCACCCCTGAGTTGCCCAGCACTGTTGCTCACTGCTGGTATGCACATCATCAACTGTGATCCGTGAGACCCTCCCAACAGACTTTGTGAGGGGATGAGGTGGCAAGATGCTCCCATGCTCTACTAGGCACCTTTTGAGGGCCACCTTTCAGGTGTGTACTGACCCCTCTTCACTGCACATCCTGACCTGCCTTCCCCTTTATCTCTTCTACTTGGGCTTTATGAGTGGTGGGTGCAG
Organism: Tarsius wallacei; assembly: GCA_963574415.1. Lineage (NCBI taxonomy): Eukaryota > Metazoa > Chordata > Mammalia > Primates > Tarsiidae > Tarsius > Tarsius wallacei. The sequence continues at coordinate 13,239 of CAUYQG010031532.1, read as the reverse complement.
AAGGGAGTGAGGTGACTTGTGGTCGGGTGGCGGGGCACCGAGCGTTGAGAGAGTTTTCAGAGATTTAGATGAAATGTTGTCTCTGAATCCTGCTCTTCACCATCCCTGTCTTGCAAGTTTCCTGGCTGAGAAAGGATGAAACAACAGTCAAAGGGGAAAATGTACTACTTCATTAAGAGCTGGGCCACTCCTGATTACTCCCAAGGTTGGTTGTTTCTGGAAAAACCTGTCTGGACATTATGAGACCCGAGGTGGGTTTCCTGTTCCCTATTCCTTAAATCTACAATATAAAAGTTCTGTAGATATTTCTGAGGCTATTTTTAGTCAGTCTCATGAAGCAAGAATGGTCAGACAACCCTTGTATGCAGATGATGATTCTGTGTGTCCCTGTTTTTTGTGACGGTGCACTATCATGTCTTTTGGGAAATTGCCTCTCTTCCATCCCTTGCCATTCTGGTAGAGGCTGCCGATGACAGTCTCTGAATTCCTCCCCTACCATGGGTGCATTGATTGGTCCCAGGAAAGTGGGTGTGACTCAAGCAAGGCTGATCTACAGACCCTGGGATGGAGGAGTCTTCCTCTTGCTTGGATGTCACCAACTGAAGCGATACAAGTGTGAAGCCACCAGAGTCTGCTGCCTACCCTATGGAAGAAGATCATGTGTGGTAAGAAGCTGGAGCCAACATCCAGAGAGCACAGAGCTGAGGGAGGGAAGGGCTGCAGAAAGGCTGAGATGTGAGGTCCACGTCAACAGAAAGTATGCTCAATGGATCCTGATGATATTCTTAATCAAGCCAGGCTTGAGGTGGGTCCTACTTCTGGAGTTTGTAGTTATAACAATTCCCCTTGTTCTGACCTTAAATTACTTTGTTGTGGACTTGTCACCAAAAAAGTCTTGACTGGTACACTCACCCATCTGATCACAGCACAGGAAAGCTCTTCTTTTTGCATCACTTGGCAACATGGCCCTCTTGCCTTCTGGTGACATGAGACTCAATTAATGTCAGGCTTTGGCCAACCAGGGAGCAGGTGCTGTGGGGTGGAGATGGGGTTTCGGGGGAGCAGAAAGCCTCGCTCTCCTCCAGCTGAAGAAGGTGTGTCTTTTGTCCCGGAAGTAAGGTGGAATCCTCATTTAGGCTCTTGGGAATCGCTTAACTCCATGAGAAATGAATTTGCTGCAATTTCTCAAGAGCTTCCTATGACTGAGTTGGTCTGGAACAGTAAGGATCTAGGCCCAGACTGGTGGGTCATGTACATGTTACCCTGAGTATCTTTTTGAAACTGGTAAAATCTGAGAGGCGGGCGGGCATTCAATTTATCCTTCTGAGAGGCGGGCAGGGGTTCAATTTATCCTTGCTTAGTAGGTCAGAGTCAATAAGGGGGCAGGGGTGAGAGAAGCTTTGCCCACGGGCAAAGGCACAGTCCTGGGGAAATACACCCTGCTTCCGCTAGACTGGTTTAGGGAGAAGTCAGCAGAGGTGATATGGTGCAGTCTGAGCAACTTCTGCTTTTTGGGTGTGCCATTCTGATCCCATCATAAAATATTATGGCTTTCCTGCCTCATCATTTTAATAAAAGCTGAGCTTCAGGATATATAATTTTGGTTAAACATGTCACCTGGGAGGCCCGAAGAGACAACAATGGCTAAGCTTCTTCCCAGGTGCAGCTTTGAATGCCTGGATACATACCATGGCACACGCAGGGAAGTTGTGAAATGATAGAAGAGGTTTTTTCAGACCCACCTGGTACCTTTTACTTTTCTTTGTCCTTGCATTTCCTATTATCTTGTTTAAACATCACCTCCCTGATCAAATACTCTTGTAACCAAGGATCGCAACCTTCACTCTTGTACTCATATTAGTATCTTGTGGGGAATTCTGGGATGTCTCCAAGATGGTGGCTACTAGGGGAACTTTTCCCAAAAGTGCCAGCTGGGAGGTAGGAAATCTGAGTGACCCTCTGGAAAGCACTTGCAATTCTCTTGGAGCCTCAGTATCCCTAACTGGAGAGTAGGATGCAGTAACCACTACCTTTCCTAGGCTGTTCCCTCCAGAGCCTGGGCACTCTCAGCGGTGGTGGCTTGTCTTGCTGGAGCCTTGGTCCTAAGCAGAGTCTGCCTTGCCCTTCTCGTTGGACAAGTACAGTCTTCCACCCCTTGCTCCGGCTTGCCAACTGCTTAGGTGACTGAGAACCTGCTCACGTCAGAACAGGAGGATAGAGCAAACTCTTGGCTGAAGGCACCATGGGCCCAGGAGCACCCAGTAGCTCCATGCTATGCTGTCCTCCGTGGCCACAGTGGGATCACCTTGTCCTTGCTTTGCCCATGACCCTTCCAGGCTGCCCTTGGAGAGTTCCTGATGACCCTCCATGTTCTGAAGTTCATGTTAGCACAGTCAACATGGAGCGGGGTCCCAGGGCTTTGATGACCACGACTCTGAAAATTTCTCCTAGGTTAAGCATCCAGGCAGGAAGTTGAGGGGTTTAGTCTCTTTGGCCTTTGAGCTCATCCTGTGATCAGAAAGCAAGCAGCAATTCCCAGGAAAAGACCTTGAGCTTCTGCAGTGCCAGCCGAGGAGTGAAGGGGAGGTTTGGTTGAGGTGATCAAAGTGAATTTAGAGAGTTCACGTGGTGGTGCCCTTCTACGGCTGACTGGTAAAAAGAAAACATCACTGAGGCTGGAGAGAGCTGAGTCCTAGTCATAGACTCCCTCATTCTCTCCCTAGTGACCTTGGGCCAACTTAACCTCTGTGACCGTCAAGCTTCTGACTTTTAAATTGAGACCATAACTTCCCATTTCATGAGGGGATTGTTGTGACAATTGAGATAATATCATTATGTGTTGTCAGCACTTTTAACTTTTGCAGGGAACTTTGAGGATTATCTGAGCCAATGTACAGGAAAACCATCTGCTAATGGGGAAGGCTGGGCAGAACCTGGCTGACTGATTGGGGCCAGTGGGTGTGCTTGGGCAGAACTCATGACTTTTACCTTCTAAGACAGGATGGCTGCCCCTTCCCAATCCTCCTGGCGCTCTGGAGGCCAGGTGTGCTCAATGTGCTGAAGTCCAGGCACTTGGATTTGGGCAGAAATGCGCAGACGCAAGGAGTGGAGTGTCCTTCTTGCCACTACCTCCACCTCTGTTATGTATGTATAGCTTTTTGAAGTTGAATTGAATTATGGTTAGCGATGTGTAATTGCAGAAGTTAAACGTAACTTGCATTCATCTTTTGTTATTGGTACATACTGAGTATTACAATTCTAATACAGTTTTTTCCTTTTTAAAAAACTGGTTGACCACATGCAGAATATTAAAACAAGGCCCCTACCTATCACCATACACACAAGTCAACTCTAAATGGATCAAATGCCTAAATGTAAAACCTCAAACTGTAAGAACCTTAGAAAATGCAGGAGACGCCCTTATGGAAGTTGGAACTGGCCACCAATTCCTGATCAAAACCCCAAGTGCCCATGCCATAAGAGATAAGATAGACAAGTGACAAGCTTCTGCAAAGCAAAAGAAACTGACAAGCTTCTGCAAAGCAAAAGAAACTATCAGGAAAGCAAGAAGACAGCCCACAGACTGGGAAATAATATTTGCCAACTGTATATCTGACAAAGGCCTAACACCTAGAATCTACAAGGAACTGCAAGAGACACCCTTATGGAAATTGGGATTGGCAACCAATTCCTGATCAAAACCCCAAGTGCCCATACCATAAGAGATAAGATAGACAAGTAAGATCTCATCAAACTGACAAGCTTCTGCAAAGCAAAAGAAACCATCAGGAAAGCAAGAAGACAGCCCACAGACTGGGAAATACTATTTGCCAACTGGATATCTGACAAAAGCCTAACACCTAGAATCTACAAGGAACTCAAATGTGCCGAAAAGAAAAAAACAAACAGACCCATTGCAAAGTGGGCAAAATATGTGAATAGATACTTCTCAAAAAAAGACAAAAGAGCAGGCAACAGATACTTGAAAAACTGCTCAGCCTCACTAGTCATCAAAGAAATGCAAACTAAAACCACAGTAAGGTACCACCTAACTGCTGTCAGGGTGGCCATTATTAATAATTCAAAAAACAATAGATGCTGGAGAGGATGCAGAGAAAAGCGAACACTTCTACACTGTTGGTGGAAGTGTAAACTAGTACAACCTGTGTGGGAAACAGTTTTACACCTAAAAAATCTAAAAATCGACCTTCCATACGATCCCACAGTCTTCCTTTCGGGAAAATACCCAGAGGAACTCAAATTACTCTATGAAAAAGATATCTGCGCATACATGTTTATTGCAGAATTATTCAGAATAGCAAAAACATGGAACCAACCTGCTGTCCACCGACAGACGACTGGATTAAAAAAAATATAGTACATAAGCATAATGGAATATTACACAGTCACAAAGAAGGACCAAATTATGAAACTTACAGTAACCTAGATGGACTTAGAGTCTATAATACTGAGTGATCTATCACAGAAACAAGACTTGAGTACCATATGTTCTCACTCATAAGCAGACCTTGAACAATTATAATATAAGAAAAGGATTGACAGTAGTGGGAAACTGCCAGGGGGCGGGTGGGAGGCCAGGGATTGGCAGTAGTGGGAAACTTCCAGGGGAAGATGGGCACACTTCATCAACAACAGTACCTGCATAATGAACATTTGTATGCCTAACACTGAATTGTACCCCATATCTTAAAAAAAAAATTAAAAAATAAAAATAATTTTAAGAAATGCCCTGAAAATTTGTAAGGTAAATATGTCTTACATAGTATACAGTGTAAAGTAAATATGTCTTATATGGTGCTCCATTTTTATTAAAGTTTAAGAAAATATTTCTAAATAGCACAATCTGAGAGTGTGTTTGGGTAAAATATATTTGTAAATGCATGCACTTTGATAAACCAAAACCTATTTTCATGGAAAACATTCTTCTAAAGTTTTTTGTCTTACCTTGGCTATTATGGCTATTATATTAGTTTGCTAGAGTTGCCATAACAAAATACCACCATGACTAAAACAGCAGAAGTTCATTTTCTCACATTTCTGGAAGCTGAACATGCAAGATCAAGGTGCCAGCAGAGTTGATTTTTCTTCTGAAGTTTCTCTCTTTGCCTTGCAGTCTACTGTATCCTCACATAGTCTTAAGGACATAATTATGTTGGATTAGGGCACCACTTTTATGACTTTAATTAACATTAATTACCTCTTTAAAAAGGCCCTATCTCCAAATACAGTCACGTTGGCATGAGGGCTTCAACATACAAATATTAGGGGACTGCAATTCAGCCCATATCAGTTATATTTCTCTGGAATTGTTAAAGTTTGCAACCCATCTCCAGATTATTTTCTTGCCTTCTTCCCACATTTAAATTTTTATTTTTTTCGTTTGAAATGTACTGAAAATTCATTGGTGAATGGGATGGGTTTATCTTTAAGAAAGTAAACATATATTAATATATTATTAATACAAAAATGTATTAATATATCAAATAATATATTAATATAAATTTACCAAATAATATATTTGTGTATACATTCTAAATAATATATTTTAAAATATCCTCCAAATGTGTGATTCCAAATTTAAATGCAAATACCTGTTTGTCTAAAAAATTTAGTTGCACAAATATAACTTTTTAAGAAAATTTTGTATTTTTTCTTCACCTATCAAACATTACTAGTAACAACAAACTGTAATAATTTCAATCCTTTTATTAATGGTGTTATAGCAAGAAAAACTTTCAGATACCAGAGTTTTAGCCTTGAATAACCCTCATGACTACTAATAAGGCTGGGTTTTTATTTTCTCCACATGGTTATTAATTTAAGGCATTCTGGAAAAATATGCTTGAAACAACTTCCTTACAAAATCAATTTGGTAAGAATGAAATCCACAAATATATGTCAAAATAAAAATTACAAACCAGTACTTTCCTTCTGACTGCATTCAGCAATAAAATATTAAATGGAATATTAAGAACAACAATTAAAGTGCTTAGCTTTTAAGCTGTCTGGTGGAGTGTAAGATTCAGTTTTTTATTGGCTATTAGAAAAATTACCAAATGTTACTTTATCCCAAGTGAATGTACAACCATTTGCTCAGCAATAGTGACAAAAACTACTTAATAAGAACTAAAAGTTTTTTTTATTTTCATTTCGGAAAAGTTCTTTTATAATAGCTCAGAATGAAGTTTTTTTAGTTTGAATGAAATAACAAATGGTGACATTACATTTAAAATAAATCTTTACAACTGAATTGTTCCAATTCTATATATGTTTGAAAATTCATTTCTAACATCTTTGCTCCAGGACAATCAATTGCATTAAAATGTTCATTTAATAACTCTTTAAACATATTAATAGAAAATACATGCATAGAAGATAAGCGAATTGCAAGAAAACTGCTGTTTTAAGACAAATGTTATTCATAAGAAACAGCAATGCATTATAAAATAAACTATATCTGTCTTCTTTTCATTAAAAAATATTTAGTATGTGTTTTGCGGAAAATGTACATTTTCTAGAATAAGTGAGATGATTGAAGAGAGAGGTCTTTTAGCAACTTGTTGCTGAGCTATACAAGCTAGGAAGGCTAACAGAATATAAAATAAGGAGGAAAAAAAAAGATCCCCTCCTTGTTAACACAAGCTGCTGGCTGAATGCACTACAACACAACAGATGGGTTTCTTCCAGTTTGTGAGAGTTCTTTCTTTCATTTAGTAATCTTAACTCTTCAGAAAATAACATGCCACTCTCGGTGGTGACACAGCATTTCCTTTTTTCTGTCTCTTAGTAAAAGAGCTTTGGGATCAAGGTGATAAGACTCTTTATCGAGTGTTTTAGTCATATTAGAAAAAAAGGGGGCTATCATCACGGCCCTCCAGGAGTGTTGTTGTGGTGAAAGTACCTCTAGTACATCAGCTCCACTGGATGTACTTTACTAGATTCTTGTTTCAATGAGGTCATACACCAGTAATTTGTTATGTGGGTCATGGCAGAATTCTTCCAAACACTACAAAGAATGACTCCTTTGTCAATATAAATACATCCTAATGCATTTGGTCTTCCTCTAGGCTGTATTACACACTTGAGAGAACTCTTGTGCCACATTCTGCCACTCAGTATTATAATAACTTTTCATCTTGCTTTTTATTTGCCTCTTATAATAGAAAGCACACACACACACAATGCAAAGATAAACTCATTTTCATGTATTTTTCATATTTTACTTTGCAGATGTTATCGAGAACAAATATCAGAAGAACAGACATGCTAATAAATACATTTTCAAAGGACAAGAATAGAACACAGCAGAAATGTTTCATTAATAATCAACTCACTCATATTTTATTTTTATTTCCCCACAAAATTTGTTTCTCAAAATCCCTATGCTTTTTACCCTTCATTCAAATAAACATGCATTTATAAAATCTGAAAACTGGAAGTGGTAATTTGCCTTCAAAATTGTAAATATATAATAAACACTGATTTCAGAATTATCTGGCTTCATATAGCTCTCTTTCTAATTTTATTCATATTATTATTCCAAACTCTTTATACATGAAATTATTTGAATTTTTAAGGTGTTAGATTCAAATATTGCAAATAAATCGGAATGAAAATATATTGAAAACTAGAAACTACATTAAAAATAATTTATGCCGGGCTCGGTGGGTCAGCCTGTAATCCCGCGCCTTTGGGAGGCTGAGGTGAGTGGATTGCCTGAGCCCGTGGGTTCGAGACCCACCTGGGCAACTTGGCGAGACCTCATCTCTACAATAAATTAAAAAAACAGCTGGGCGTGGTAGCGCGCGCCTGTAGTTCTGGCTACTCGGAAGGCTGAGACAGAAGGATCGCTGGAGCCCAGCAGGTCGAGGCTGCGGTGGCCGGGAGCAGCCACTGCACTCCAGTCTGGGCAACAGTGAGACTCCAACTCAAAATAAATAAATTAATTAATTAAATTAAATAAAATTTGTGTTACATATGTCGTCAGTTACCATTTTCCTTATTTCTTTATTCATAAAACAAAAAGAAAGAGCCTTGACCTTTCTTGTCTTCCGATATTAGCTTAATTCATCATACTTATTTTGTTATGTTATTATTACTTATTAAATCTCCACATTAACACTCCTACCCTCCCATAATCTGAAAAAAAAAAAACATAAATATACACAAACTAAAACAAAACCCCCAGAATAGCAGACTGATTTGAAATTATGGCTTTCAAATTGAAGGATATGATTCTTTTTGGCTATTCTGAGGAAAAAAAAAAACTTTCAGTCAAAATTATTAGGTTTTGAAGTACTTGTGGACTATAGTTTGGAAAGAAGGTTAACTTTAAAAATAAGTTTTAGTAACAAAAACTATCATTATTAAAAGTTATATATCAAGTACTATGATAAGTAATTTGCAAATATGCCTTATTTATTTATTTATTTATTTATTTATTTATTTATTTATTTATTTAATTTGAGTTGGAGTCTCACTCTGACACCCAGACTGGAGTGCAGTGACCACTCCCGGCCACCGCAGCCTCGATATGCTGGGCTCCAGCGATCCTTCCGCCTCAGCCTTCCGAGTAGCTGGAACTACAGGCGCGCATGCTACCACGCCCGGCTAATTCTTTGATTTATTGTAGAGATGAGGTCTCACCAAGTTGCCCAGGCAGGTCTCGAACCCGTGGGCTCAGGCAATCCACTCACCTCAGCCTCCCAAAGCGCGGGATTACAGGCTGAGTCACCAAGCCCTGCTTGCCTTATTTAATATTAATAACTGCTTTCCAAACTGAATGTTCTTGTTGACAGTTAATGCACCAGAGAGTTAAGACTCTAGACTTGACCCTCAATCAACATGGGATGGAAGATGATGAATAAATGTTCTCCCTTTTCCACATATTTTTATGGGACACAGTATTTCAACAAGTATTTCAGAAGATCTTTAGAAAGAAAGAGTTCTGTTCTTAGCCATATACTATTTTAATACTATTAATAACATTGCAAATATTAGTTTTCTACCATTTTCTCTCACTTCTCTACTTCCTCCTGACACTGCAATGAATAACCTTCCAAATAAACCACTTACAATGTAATCCTTGATTTAGAGTCTGCATTTAATAAATTCAAACTAGGACATTTCCTTTATAAGTAACTCTGAAAAGCAGAATCTTGACATGAGATTCAGGAATTTCATCAAATTGCAATAAGAATTGCATTATTGGTGGTCAGTAGCCTTATAATAACTACTGGTTTGCCGCAATCTTATTAGTTACTAGAACTCTCACTTCGGTGGATTGTGATGGCACATAGGAGGGAAGGAAAATATTAGCTTATAATGCCTCCAGCTTTTAAAATATATGAGGGAAATTGCTAAATATTGTGACACAAGTTGATCATCTAACAATTCAAGGCACATTGTAAAAGCCGTAAGGGTTATATATCTTCTAGACGGGAGAAGGCTCCCATTGCCTGGAAATCATGAAAAGTCTCATATTTTTTGTCTTCAAAGTAGGTTCAAGATCCAAATGTTACAAATGAGATCAATTTTATAGTCTTTTCAGTGCTACTGCTCTAAAACCAGAATACTTGTAGGGAAAGGATGAGACCCTAAGACTTGGGAGAGGGACATTTGGTAGTGGCATTAAGAATCACTGCTTCCCAGTAAAGGCAATTACATTTGCCTGTGATTTCTTTGTCAAAAAAAAATCAGGTACCTCCATTTTGTGGGAGAATTACCTAGGAATCACACATCACACTTAGCTGAGGAATATTGTTAGCTACCTCACCTTTGCTTTCATGATAATTGTTGCCAGTTGCTCTTTTGTTTCTAGGCTAGTAACTACCAGGAACAAATAAAACATGAATGGAAAGAAATGTCTATGCTATAAATAAAATCTTTATTTTAAAAACAAACTACCACTTGGCTATTATGTTTCTGCAGGAACCAGTAGCACAAGAATGGCAGTGCTATTAAGATCATAAAGATATTGTGCAGAGGGAAAGAAAAAATGCAGAGAACAGAATAGCAAAATGTAATGCTGGATGATGGAGAGTTTATTTCATGAGATATTTCCTCCATGTTTTAGTTCTGCCATCTGAGCAAGGATATCGAGAGCTAAACTTATGTATTCCTGGGGTGGTTTCTCAAAACTTGGAAATAATGATGACCTACAGTAGATAAAGAAAAGATGCCAGAATCACTTTGGTAGAATTTCAAAATGAATAACAAGGGGGGTAAGAAAGCTGATCAAGAAAGAATAGTTTAATCAGAAATCAGAACCTTATTAGTTTACCATATTCTCCATTAAGGCCTAGGGTATGCTTCCCTCACCAAAGCAGTAATGAATACATTGGTGATGAGAATGTGTGTATCATTGAGTAGCTCTGTGATAACTCTTTTCTGTAGGTTTTATTAATGGTAGAAGATACTCTTTTAAAAACAGTATTTTTAGTATCAGTAAAGGTAAAGGGATTAGAGAAAGCTAGAACAGAAGAACGAGATGAAAATATCATAAATGTCACAGTGTCAACCAAGGAACCTTATTCTGCAAGGATTGTGCTCTCTTAATAGCTGTAGTAAATTAAGAAAAAAAATGTATTTTGACAAGTGTTGAAATAATATTGGATACGTATAATTTCCCCATTGACTGTAACAGTACATGGCATGTAAAAGACAATCAAAGAATTATTAACTCATGAATAAATATCACAATCTAAGCTTGTTATCAAACAAAAATAAAGCAAAATAAAATTTCTTGATTTTTAGATCTTTATTATTTTTTAAAATAAAGATAGTTTCCCCCTCAAAGGAATCTGGGCATTTCAAATATTTCTAAGGATATTCCTAATCTTCTACTTTTTTTTTTTTGGAAATGCTAAAATTTTAGTACTTTTCCTTTTCTCAAAGATCAAAATAATTTTTCCATTTAATTGAAAATGTATTACAGTTACAGTTTCAGAATCTTTGATGTACAACATCTATAATTTAATCAGGCTATATACTATATAGGATTTATTAATGCTAAATTTCTTTCATCTGTGTCTCAGCTACATATTATTTTCTATGTGCATTTCTGGGCCACAGAATCTTAAAGTACTGAGACAACTAGTTACTGTGGACAAATAATTGCCTCATTTTGTTTATTTTCCATTGTTGTGTACCCTTCTGGAAAGTGTTTCATTTGCATGGAGAGGTACCGGCATATACCTTTTAAATATAATTTATTGTGTAAAAATAGACCTATGTTCAAACTAATGCCAAATGTGATGGCATCAAAACCGTATTATTATGCACAAAGGTAACAGTGGTTGAAACAACAGAATGATTATCAAGAAAATTTTAAAAATAATATTCTTTTATTTTAAAATAATTTTAGATATAATGGCATTGCCATATTCTAAGCAGAGTTCCTATATACCTATTACCTAATTCTCCATTGTTATGTCTTTCCTTTCATTGTACAATTTTCCGAAGAAATCCAATTTTGTTTGCTAAAAAAAAAACAAAAACTGACATACTATTACTAACTACACTCCATACTTTATTCAGATTCTACTAGTTTTACCACTGACACATTTATTCTATCTCAGTATCTCATCTAGAATACCACATTACTTTTAGTTGCCATGTGTCCTCTTTTTGGCTATAATTGTTACTCCAATTTTACTTATTTTTGGTGACCTTGATAGTTTTGAAAGATACTGATGAGATACTTTATACAATGTCTCCTGATGTGAATCTGTCTGTTATTTTTTTCCTGTTCCTCCTGGTGTTATTGTTTCTGAGAAGCATGCTACAGATGTACTATGCCCATATTAAATAGAATGTTAACACCATGATTTATCACTAGTGATGTTAACACTGATAACTTGGACAAGGGAGTATTTACCAGTGATTTTTCCCCCACTTTTCTATACTCTCTTTTTTGGAAGTCACTAAGTTTAACAAGTACTCAAATAGGGAAAGGGAATTTAGATTCACTTCCTGTAATAAAGGTAATCTACATAAGTAATTTATGATTATTCCATACTTATCTCTTCTCACTTATTAATCTATTTAATAATTCATTTATATCAATCTGGATTCATAAATATTCATTTTATACTATGGATTATAACATAATAGTGCATGTTTAATTTGTTGCAAGGTATTTTTTTAGTTTGACCTTGAGTACTGTAATGACCAAGAAAGCAAGAAGAAGTCATAGTAGCACACCAAGTTTCAGATTAAGAGTCCTTTATTAGCACATGGTCAAGAGTGGCTCATGCCAGGAGAGCCCTTGACAAACTACTGCAGTTTGTGACAAGCTTTTATAGGTCAAATTTGCAGTGTTAGTTACATAGCATCTTAGTGACCATAGCAACCATTAACTAACAACTTGGCAACCAAAATGGAAACTTTTGATTGTTAGGGAGTTTTGATTAATTTTATGTCCCAGGTATAGCTGGTGACTGGAAAGTCCCTGTAGTTCTGCCAACAAAATATAGTTTAAGGCAGTTACATAGAGACAAGGCAGAAGAATTATTACACAATGGAGTTACCATGGTTAGGACACTAACAAAGTATAAGAACAAAAATACGAAAATGTAACAATGGGGTTTTGCAAAGCGTAGCATTTGATTTCAGTTAACAAAGCATATAATTAAATGGAACTTATGGCTAGGGAGTTTTGTAACAGACAGCAAGAAAAGGTCAGCACAGCCTGCCCCAAGGGGACAAAACTGGGTGGGGTCTGTGGTCATGGGAACATTACAGTAATCACACGTAGGCATGGAGGGGTGATTCTTAGGTCAGGCAGGGAACTAAGATGGAGACTTTGAACAAAATGGATTGAGCTGGTTGATACTATTATTTTGCTAGTAATTTGATTTTTTTTTTAATGACTTAGCTCATTTCATTCCCCCCTTTTAGTTGTGCGTGAGTCAATTCATTGACTCTTTAGTTAAGGGAAGGAAATTATAATAGGTTCTGGTATATGGAATTTTTACTGAGTTGATTTGTTTCTTGACAAAGTTAACAACCCAGTTTAAAATACAAGGTCCCACTAGCAGACCAAGGAAGAGAAGTATGAGATGTCCAGATAGACTAGTAATCAAGGTAGTTAGCCATGGTTCCAACTGAACAAGGATTGGAACCAGAACTTTTAATTTTTCTCATTGCTTTTCTATGTTTTCCTGGACCTTTTGGAGAGTTTCTTTGATGATTCCTGGTTTATTGGCATAGAAACAA
>CAUYQG010031531.1:0-18251 GCA_963574415.1 Tarsius wallacei | reverse complement strand
TTTTATTTTTTTATTTTTTATTTTTATTTTTTGAGTTGGAGTCTCACTCTGTCGCCCAGACTGGAGTGCAGTGGCCGCTCCCGGCCACCGCAGCCTCGACCTGCTGGGCTCCGGCGATCCTTCCGCCTCAGCCTTCCAAGTAGCTGGAACTATAGGCGTGCGCTACCATGTCCGGCTAATTTTTGATTGATTGTAGAGATGAGGTCTTGCCAAGTTGCCCAGGCGGGTCTCCAACCCGCGGGCTCAGGCAATCCACTCACCTCAGCCTCCCAAGGTGCGGGATTACAGGCTGAGCCACTGAGCCTAGCTTATTGATTGTTTTTTAATGATTCTTATTCTCAAAAGTATCCCAATTATTTGAGCTGGGTGCAGTGACATGTATCTGTAGTCCCAGCTACTAGGAAGGCTGAGGTGGGAGGATCGCTTGAGCTCAGGAATTTGAGACCAGCCTGGACAACATAGCAAGACTCCATTTATATATATATATATTCTCCATCTCCCTGTTTGGGCATTCAATTATATGATCACTTACATGTATCTAAGCATTAACATGCTAATGTGATGCTAATATTTTATATGTAATCATGTCTTTGTCACCACATGCAAAGTGTGGTAGAAAATGAATGTTTAGTCAGTGCTGAGTACGGGCCAGCCCCATAGCTACTCTATGGTATAGGTACTAGGGTATAGCTTATCCTTAAACCATCTTATGGATAAGGAAAATTGAAACCTAGACAGGCTAGGTGACTTGCCACAGAGCACACAGACAGTAACAGCACCAGGATGGAAAACCAGGTTATTTAGAGCCACAGATAACCAGTAGGCCATCAAGTTAATTATTCCCTCTCCTTCTATGTGTATTTACTCAGCACCTACTGAGTGTCATACTTTCCATAAATAAATATCTACTTTCTATATTATAAACAAAAACAAAAAACTAACAAGACCAATTCCACTGTAAATATCTGGATTTCAAGTAAGAGAACTGAGATCTGCATGATTATCCTAATTGTATGGATGTGGTGTGTGTGTGTGTGTGTGTGTGTGTGTGTGTGTTTGTGAGAGAGAGTGCACGTGTGTGCACGTGTGAGCAACAACAGCATAGAAAAGTTATTTCTTATTCTCAATCCTGAAGTGATCTTATGGGCATCCATGTGTTGGAACATGGAATAATATGTTATAATCGTTGTTGGGGCTAGGAGGTGGAGAGGGACAGGGGAAAAAAACATACTTGACTGGTCAAAAATGTGTAAATTGCCGACAAAATGACACATGTAATTAAGAGTGCTCCTACCATTTTACCTTGTGGTTTACACCTCCAGTGTTGAAAAAGAGAGTGACTCCCACCTCGCTAATTACCATTATCACTGAAATGCTAGGGTTGGAGTCATTAGTTCCATGTGCATTTAATTAGAGGAAGGCTGAAATTGGATTTAACTTATTACTTTTTCATGGATCACTTTCTTGTCATCACTTCAAATTGGATTGCAGCCCCAGGTAACTAATTATGAGAGCCACAGGATCAAGAGTGAAAAAAAAGGTAATTAGGAATAACACTGTTGGACCCTTGCTGGTCGTCCACTTGTGCTTCGGGGAAAAAAAAAAAAAAGAAACGCAAGCCGTATTTTGTAGTATCACAGATTAGGGAGTTAGAGGCATGTATGGCTGCTAGGCATCATGGGAGTCTGTCACCACCCATAGTGGTTTCTGTGATATACAGCTGAGTTGAAGATGTCGAATCCACGTGGTTCCACAATCAGCTCCTTAATACCTAGATTAAACTTGTAAAAGCAACAGATTGGTTGTAGGTATGAGGCATCTCAACAACTGTGTAGTCTGGGGGCCTCACATATATGATTGCAACAGAGCTGTCAAGACGCCTCTGAGCCAAAGCACAGAATATTTTAAGTACAGGGAGTTAGAATTTAATGAACATATTAATGTTCCAGAAACATCATTCATATCTGACAGGAAGACATATCAGTCAGCACGACAGTAAGGTTTCGGGTTTATATATCAGGAATTTTTTGTCCAAGTTTCCAGCATGCTATAATATTCGGGTCATTTACATTGCTTCTGGTTTGTTTCTCCCCACCCCACCCCAAATGTTGTGGATAGGCTTCCTGAAGTTCCGTTTCCCCTTCATCCCCATCGAAAATACTTTAAAATAAATTATATTGTTTCCATGTGCAGAACAGAATTCAGAACTGCAAGCAATCAATTTTATTGACATCGTCTGAAAAAATGTTGATGACAGTCGGAGGATGTGAAAGAATTGGATTTTTAAAGTCCCCAGTACTGTGGCAAAAAAAAAAAAAACAACAAGAAAGAAATGTAGTCTCATTACTCAAAGTTCTATGAGTTAGACTCTCCAAAGAAGGGATTCTTCTTTGATAGACTGTGATAACATAATGGGAAGTCTTGCTATGAAGCCTGTCGGTTGCCTTAGGGGAAAGATGCTGCTTGGTTTCCCATAGAAGTGAATCACCAAGCAAAGATGGCTAGAGTTCCCTGAAGTTGTTTAACATCAGTTTTAATGTTCTGTTAATATAAACAAATAATCTTGATTCGTTCTTGGATGACTTTCAGACCTGGATGAGGAAGCTTACTCATTATTCTCCAGTGCAACGGGAGTGTAGACCATAGTGTGCCCACCCGACAGACCACTACATTGTTATTCCCAGAGTGATAAAATACTGTTCCTGGAATGATGAGTCTTTTTCCGGTGTGAATCTTCTAAGCAAAATCTCAAGAACCAAATAATAATCATCAAGTCTGATGCAGAAAATTAAAGCTTTTTGGGGGAACATCTTAAGTTGATTTAGAATTTTTGTACACAAAATTCGTCTGTGGTTGAAAGGGGGCACGCGGAGGTCAAGTGATGTAGTGTTTTCCATTTTTCCATATGAGTCTCACAGTGTGTGATAAAAGCAGACTCCTTTATTTTGTAAGTCTGCAAGAATTTCTGATGAAGTGCAGAGGTCACGTTCCTTGTCAATTTGAGTAGCCAGCATTTTTTAACTACTGTTTTTTCTTCCTTTTTGTGTGTCTTTTCTTCCCTGCCCCCACCTTGCTGTAAACCGAGGCACTTTCCTGACACAATGCACAGTGAAGTCCTCCAATCTGAAACTCATTAGCACACAGCATTGGACCCTGTCCAGTGGTTAGAAAATTTCCTGAAGCCTAGAATAACAGCATTTGGTGCAACACCATAGACCAGAAGTGACAATGGGGGTAGTCGCTCTCCCCTGGCACCTTGCCTGGTCAGGAAAGCCAGCTGACCGTGCAACACAGTGAGACTGAGGTCGTGCATATGGGATGGGCTTGAAAAGTTTGGTCCTTAGAGAAATACACTTCTAAAATCACTAGGCACTATCTTTTTTCCCTACGCTTATTATTTCAATTGGGTTGGAGGTGTTTATCCATATGAGTTGCGGGAACATGAAAGCAAGCCATTAGAGAAATAGGATGAAACCTAATTTCTATAAGATAATATTTTTCACTTATGTAACTACTGGGTCTTGCAGGACCTGTGGGTTTAATTCTTTCATTCAGGCATTCATTCATTCATTCATTCATTCAGATTTTATTCATTGAACCCCACTATCTTGAGATAATGTGACCCAGCTGCAACCCTTGCCCTAACGTTAGAAAAATTACACAATTCACCATTAATCAGGTTAATGTAAGCCAGGTTTTCAAACAGGAAACTGAGTCCCAGAAAGATAATAGTTATAATTTTTTTTTTTTTTTGAGTCAGGTTCTTACTCTGTCACCCAAGCTGAAGTGTAGTGGCATGACCACGGCTCACTGCAGCCTCAAATTCCTGGGCTCAGGTGGTCCTTCTGCCTCAGCCTCCTGAGTAGCTAAGACTACCAATATTTGCCACCATGCCCAGCAAACTTTATTTATTTATTTATTTATTTATTTATTTACTTATTTATTTATTTATTTTTGAGAGATGAGGTCTCACTGTGTTGCCTAGGCTGGTCTCAAATGTCTAGGCTCAAGCAATCCTCTCTCCTCAGCCTCCTAAAGTGCATAGATTACAAACATGAGCCACCACACCCGGCCTGCAAGTTAATAATATTAAATAGTAAAAACTTATATACTTTTTAGGAGCCGACTACTGTACACCAACCAAATGGGGGTAAGTTCTGGAATTATTCCCACATTACAGATGAAGAAAGTGGGGCATAGAGAAGTTACCTTGTCCAAGGCATACCGATGAGTGGCAGGGCTGGGAATCTAGCCCACACGGCCTGGCTCAAGAATCTATGCTTTTATCCATTATGCTTTACTGCCTTTCACGGAGCTACTGCCTGAGCCCAGCACACAGGGAAAGCGAAAGGAACGGAATCAGAGTTGCTGATGCTCAGTGCTCCACGCTAACCACTAGACCACACTGTCTCCTAATTTGGACATATGTTTATGGGCATATTTGAAAAATAGTGCTTGTAATTGAAATATGCACTTTCTAAAGGGAAATGACGCTTGGGAAAGAGAAGAAAGACGGGTATTACTCAAAGCCTGCAGACGACTCTGCAAGTAATTGTCTAAAGGCAGCCGTTGAAATTGAGAAGCAGTTTGGAAAATGTACAGTTTGGGAAATTTGTGTACCGATGTAATTACGGTAGTTGTGAGCTGATGTCATGCCTAGTAACTGTTTTTGTATTGCTTGGGCCTTTGTTACTGAGCTGTGATATCATGAGCAAACTATTATAAACATAGCATGGATATAGCATGCTTGTGTAACAAAAGATCGGGAACTTTTATTAAGTTTGTTTTCCTTGTCATATTGTAAAAATTTATTATGTGTACTGTGTATATTAGAAACAGATTTGGGTAATTCTGTCTAAATGAAGTCATCTCGGCTATTTCCAGACTGTCTGTTTTTGGTTGTGAATAATTTTCATACATCAGATGGTTGTCATATTTAGTCGCTCTCAAAATTTTAAAGAGAACATATCCCATTTTGAACTTTTGGTGGACTTTAGCCGCTTTGCTGTTGAGATTGTTTGAGTTTGAAATTATTGCCCAGAAAATTACAGTGACTGAATACTAGTTTCTAAAGGGTCTAGGCTTGCTGCCTTCTATTCATAACTTTCCCCCCTTCAACAAAAGAACAGATTTTTAACTACTTAAGTAGTAGAATTTAAAGCTGCCAGGACACAATTGGCCAAAGAGCGCCAACCCTTGTCCTTTTACGTTACATCCCAGTGAGGGACTTTGGTAAATATTCAAGCAGACAGAACTCAGCATTCATCGGTGTTCATGGCACATGTGGGTTTTAAGTGAGTAGTTCAAAAACTTTGGATAACTTGATCCTTCCCAGCTCCTCTCCACCAGTGCCTTCTTTTGCTGCCAAGCTTTGAGAACCAGATATTCTGCCTGTTGCTTCCACTTTTTTTAAAACCAGTCACTTTCTTTCCTAACCTCCCCCAAATCTAGTTTTTCTTATCATTTTCTTTAATTTTATTGTCACTAACTCTAATGACCATAATTCCCATCCCTACGTTAACCTGTCTGGCCTCCTACTAACATGTTACTTTGGCTAACTTGTCTTTTTGGAAACTGCCATCTTTTAAATGTCTTCAGATCAGTACCCCCCGGCATTCCTGTCATTTTCTTTCTGCTTTCCAGTTCTCTTTTGGAACCAAATTCATTCTTGCCTTTAAGTTCAGTTTCTTTGATCCCTTTGAATAGTGCATCTGGGTTCTGAGTTTATTGTGTTACCTACAATGTGTGCCCCCAGCCTGTTTGTACTCCTCCTAAATGCCTGTCCATGGTTCTCTCTTACCTCACCATCACGTCAATTTCAATCTCTGTAATCCAACAATCCCTTTTTCCCCAGGTTTTATTAGTCAGTCATTTGAGTCATCAGTGACTTAAGTACTTCCTTCATCCTCACCATGTTATTCATCCTCACATCTGCTATTTTTCCTTCCACTGGTATCTTCTGTCCATTCTTTTCTGTGTTCCCTCTGCTGCTGCCTTATTCTGGAGCTGTTTTCTGGTGCCACCTGCCTAGGAATCTTGGCAAAGACTTTTTCCAACCCTTCACCCCCTTCCTTGCAAGGCTTATATATATATGTTTGTTTTTTTTTTTTTAGTTGTAATCTCATTCCATCGCCCAGGCTGGAGTGCAGTGGCATACTCATGGCCACCCCGGTATCAACCTCCTGGGCCCCGGAGATCCTTCTGCTTCAGTCTTCCAAGTAGCCAGCACAATAGGCGCACGCTACCATGCCCAGCTAATTTTTGATTTATTGTAGAGATGAGGTCTCGCCAAGTTGCCTGGGCTGGTCTCGAACTCGCTGGCTCAGGCAATCCACTCACCTTGGCCTCGCAAAGTGCTGGGATTGCAGGCTAAGGCACCTTCTGTTCTTCATGCAGCTCTCACCTCCTGCCTACTGCTTAAATGCCACGTCACTCAGCTGTTCAAAACTTTGAGTGGTCACTGTTACCCACCATACCAAGACTAAATCCCCCTGCCTTCATCTAGCTTCCTAGTATTCTAGCTCTGCATTAAAATGGATGTCCCGAGAAGAAGCCTACTGACTGTGAAGAAGGGGAAGAGCCATGAATTCAGAGTCCTAATTCCCCTTGTAAGGAGCTGGATATAAGCACAGCGCATTTGATAACATTTCAGAGTTCCAAGAATCCAGAATTCTAGATATTGCCTGCTCTGTTGCCTGCAGTTTAGAAAGAAGAGCTAGCCGGGCTCGGTGGCTCAGCCTGTAATCCCACGCTTTTGGGAGGCTGAAGGAGTGGATTGCCTGAGCCTGCGGGTTCGAGACCCGCCTGGGCAACTTGGCAAAACCTCATCTCTGCAATAAATCAAAAAATCAGCCAGGCGTGGTAGCGCGTGCCTGTAATTCCGGCTACTCGGAAGGCTGAGGTGGAAGGATCGCCGAAGCCCAGCAGGTCGAGGCTGCGGTGGCCGGGAGTGGCCACTGCCCTCCAGTCTGGGCAACAGAGTGAGACTCCGACTCAAAAAAAAAAAAAAAAAAGAAAGCTGATATGGTATCAGCTATGTGAAGGAATTCGATTGTTCTTGACACCTCAATGCATAGAAAGAGTCTTTGAAACTCCTGAGTCTGTAGAAGGTGCACAATCTTGTACTATGCTTCATTTTCCTTCTCTCCCCTCCGCACCCCACCCCTAGCCCACAGCTCCTTCGTAAGCATCTTTGTTTTCCTTTTGTTGCTTTGTCTCCTACCTGTTACAGCTTTTTGGAGACTCACACAGAAATCATTTTGTTTGAACTCAGTTGGTGGCATCCAAGGCTAAAGAGATGGCTTAGATAAAAAGCAAAGCCATCGGAGCAAAGCCATGCAGCATCCCTGTCCTGTTCGTTTCTAGAACCTCAAACAAGGACATGTTTCTTCCAGATCATGAAAGATTATTGTCCAAGGCTTTCATTTTGCCACTCTTGTGACTGGCAGTCCTCCAGTCTCCATAGGCAGCAAGCCACCCGTCTGTCCCTGCAGTTCCCAGCGGCACCTCCATCGAGGCCTTCTGTGGCTGCCTCACTCAGGGCAGTGGTAGTATGTGGCTTCCCTGGGACTGCTGCAGCAAATGACCACAAACTTGGTGACTTAAGAAGTCAGAAATTTACTGTCTCACAGTTCTTGGAGCCAGAAGTCCAAAGTCAAAATGCTGCAGGTAGGGAGCTGCCTGGCCTCCCCTGGACTCTGGTGCTACTGCAGCCCTTGGCATCCCTTGTCCTACAGATGCAACCCCCCGTCTCCACCTCCTGTGACTCCGCACCCTCCCGTGCATCTGCCCGTCTTTGCATGGCATTCTCTTCTCTGTGTGTCTGTGTCCAAATCTCCCTCTCCTTGTAAGAACACCAGTCACTGGATTAGTCCCCACTCCAGTTAACCTCGTTTTAACTCCATCACTTCTTCAAAGACACTATCTTCAAATAAGGTCATATTCGCAGGCACCAGAGATTAGGACTCGAACATATCTCATTGAACAGTTCACCTGACAACACGTAGTAATTTGTGCACACCTCCTTGGAGACTTTAACTTTAATGGGATTTACTGTGGCGATCTTGCCAGTGTGTGGCTGACAGTCTGAAGCGTATGATCTCTAAAATGCATTTACATCATCCTGTCCGCTTTTTAGCACTCCGTAGACAAGAAGTCACTCTTGAACTCCCGGTCAGGACTTCTTTTGGATTTTTTTCATGACTCACTCCACCGTGGCCCCCTACGCCCAGAGGGACTGTAAAAAAATGCCTGATGTCAAGGGTCTCAACCTCTGCTGGATGTCTTCTCCGTTAACGTATTAGGAGAAAAACACACAGCACGTCACTCTGATGAGAGAGAGTGTGAAAACCTGTCTGCAGTGTCATCAAAATAGAAATATGGTGAGCACGCTCTGTGTGTATGTGATTAGTATCATAGTTTTAAATTACTTTTAAGCCAAGTGAAGATCTTTGGTGCATCTACTGATGAAAGTGAATCTTCCTGAAAAAAAACTTGCTACTCATTAGTCAAATTTTGTGTTTTAAAGATATGTGAACTAATGTGAGGCAGGTGATCATTAAAGTTTAAATATGCTGAGAAGTTTTTGGTGACATGAAACCCCGTGTCTTTGTTTATTGCTTAGATGAGTTAAGAAGTAACATACTGCCATGAGGAGTCAATTTCAGTGAGTAACCTAGGTTTCTGGAATACAAGAATCAGGAAGGAGGGATTAGAATACACAGGCTGGCCAGACTGGGATCCTAAAACATGTACCATGATGAATGGAACAAAATCATGGAGTTTATTAATAACAACGTCAAGGTCAAATCAGCTGCAAAAATACTAGCTGGAAGAAAGCTGGTCTAACAAATGCCCCTATGAAAAGTAGTTGAGATTTAGTTTATCATGCTGAAATGTGAGTCCAACAATGATGTTGTCGCAAAAAACCACACATATAGTAGATTAAAGCAAGACACATTTGTTACCTCACCGCACTATTTCCACAGTCAGGAGTCTGGGTTCTCTGGATCTTATGGACTCATGAGCTGTAATTCAGGCGTGTTTCTCTCTGGAGTTCCTGGGCCTCCTCCAAGCTCACCGAGGTTTTGGCAGAATCCAGTTTCTTGAGGCTGTAGGACCGAGACCCTTGGTTCCCACAGGCTGTCTTCTCCATGAGCAGTTCTCAGCATGGTGGCTGCTTCTCTAAGACCAGCAGGAGGTGTCTGCCTCCTGGGGGACCTCGTCCATTCTTTCGGGCTTTCACCTGATGAAGTCAGGCCCACCCAATGTAATTTTTAAAATTAACCTAAAACCAGCTGATTTGGGACCTGAATCATTTCTGTCAACTTCAACTTTGCCATCTAACCTAACCATGGGAGTGATATCTATTATGCATTTGGGCCAAGTTGCGTTAGAGATAAGCCAGGGATATAATAATGTTGCTTAGAAGTGTTCAGTTTCAAAGCTATATTTGGGAGGAGTGTTTGCAAACTAGAATGGTCAGAGGATGGGGAAATCTCTTGGAAAAATTCACAGTGACAGATGAAGACGGACTGGAGATATTTAAGGGGCATTATAGTAACTTCCAATATTTGAAGGGTTGCTGTTAGGAAGAGGAATTTGGCATGTCCATTTTGCAGAGGAGAGAAGTCCTGAAACACCTGAGGCGCTCCTTCTGGCCTCAGGTGCCCACTTGCTCCCATCTGACCCGCTTCTCCCAGTTAAATCGCTTGTCCAGTGCAGCTCTGTCCATGACTTGCAGCAGTCAGGCATGTTGTGGGCCCTCAGTACATGGAGAATACTCATGAAAAAGCCGGTTTCATTAGCATGATCTTCTGAAGGGTACGCTCAGATGCAAGGAAGGTATCTCCTTTCCTTCCCCATTCCTCTAGTCCCTCGAGTGGTCATTGGGAGCAGGAAGTCAGGGCACTAGAATCTTCAGAAGTCAACAGTTACAGGAGGACAACAATTAGCCTGGCTAGAATAAAAACGTCTTCATAGGTTTTCTGTATGTAACCATGCAAGGGCTGTATACCTCACTGAAACAAATGCTAGCAGCCACATTGCCAGTTGTGTGCTGCCTGAAGTGTCAGAGTGGCATTCAGTTGCCCCTTGTCTGCTGCATTTCTGTAAATCCTTCTAATTTTGCAGAAACTCAGTGTCATGCCTGTGTCATTTAAGTGTTTGGTATGCATCTGTTTTTTCAGGGGATTCAGCATAGTGCAACGGAGGGCTCAGGGGCTCTGGGCTCAGATGGGGATGGCCGGCTGCCGGACCAGGCTAGCTGTGTGTGTTCCCTGACCATCTGGTCAAGCCCATTCACTTATCCATTAAATGGGGAAAGTTCTTGTCTTTCAAGAATTGTCATGAAAACCTAATAGTAGAGAAAAAATAAGACACGTGGTTGGTGGTTCATAAACAGTATTTCTCCTACGTTCGGAAAGCTACTGCTGAAGTAACTGAACAACCCTTGAACATTTAGAGTTTTAGTTTCAACCATTCCATAATATCAGTAGTGTTTGCTGAAATGCTGCTAATGAGATTTGCTAAGGAGTAGGGCGGAGGAGAGAACTGACATTTAGGCAGCTCTTCCCATCTACAGGCACAGAGCCAGGCATTTTACTCGTTCCTTGGTCTCATTTCCACATCGGCTTTTCTAAAAACAAGGGAGTGGGGGTCCCGATGGCCCAAGTGCCACAGTGTCAGGAGCAGAATTGGAGCACATGCCTGTGTGGCTGCACATTCTATCTCCTGAACATGCTGCCCCAGGTTTTGATGATATTGTGATCCGTCCTGGAACGTTCCTCCTCAGCCCTCCTCCCCACAAACGGCCCTCTTTCTCTCGTAGGTCTTGTGCCTACTGAAAACCACTGTCAGCCATGTGGTGATAGCTGCGGTGCAAGGCCCGGTGCGATGCGGTGCTTACACATTGTCTGGTTTCTGCATTGCCTCACTGTTTCCCTGCTCAATGTCTCCATCTTACTGTTGAGGAAAGTGGGGCTTGGAGAGCCTGAGGAGTTTGCTCCCATTCAAGGTGCTGTTAGAACAGAGCGGGGGCTTCCACCGCCGAGCGCCCCAATGTCCATGGCATGTTCAGCTGGTGTCTTTTAACTTGTAATTACCGGTTGTTAAAAAAAAGTCTGTGATAATGCCAAAAAGTGAGACTACTTCTCTCTCTTTGAGGAAGAAAAGTACTGGAAACACGTATTGCTTAAGTATGGGAAAAAATGAAGCTGTGGCTTTTCTGTGAGCCAATTCTTTCCTGGCAGCATCCTGGACTAAAACCAAGTATAGCAGAGTTTTCTGTCCTGACATGAGCTGCAGGGGGACTTTTTCATGCTTGCATCGCTCTTCTTCTTCTGCCTAGTTTGCTTCATGCCCTGCCCACGAGGGCACCTGTGCAGCTTTGACTCCGGGCTGGAGTGGCCGCCCGGCCAGCAGGCAGGTCTTCCCCGAGCAGAGGTGACTGCTGGGGTCAGCCGTCTGTGGGGAGCGGGTGTCGAGTGGCGGCTCCGCTGTGATGTGGCACTTGCTGTCCGGAGGGCTGTGATGCGTGGGGTTTGGCAGCCTGTGGGAGAACAGACATCCTCTCTTCTTTTTGTCTTCCCTTCTACACCATGAGCCCACCTTGAGTCCTCCCTTCCTCTGCCTCTGGCCTTCCCCTCTCCTCACCTCCCCAGCCTGCTCCCCTCCCCTCCCCCAGCCCTCTCCATTTTTCATGGCACGCTCGCATGCTCTGTACACAGCCTATCCTAATATTTCTCTTTTCTTCAGGCAGGAAATGAGAAGCCTATTTTTTTAGGGCCATTCAGGAAGTCGTCCAGAGTTATAATGGCCCATTATCTAATGGTCAGAGTTTACTTAGGCTTTCACTACTTCCACTGCCCACTTGAAACAAGGAAAATTATTTTCCCCAACCGCCGTGAGTGTGCTATTTAGAGCTTACCGCAAGGGAGGGTGGGTGTGTTGGGGGGGGTGGGTGCTTGGTGCTCAGAGGCGGCATTTCCACTGAGAACACAGGCTGGCAAAGCTTAACTGCTGCCCAGCAAGCCCACTTCGCACTCACAGTATTTCAGGTTGGTTTTAAGAAATTTCTTAATTTTTTATTTAAAAACCTGCACTTTGAGCATGTGCTTACAGTCCTATGCTTGACCCGCATTTCTTAGAAAAGTGCAGTGGCACTTAGTGAAAATGCAAATTTTCAGGACCTGCTGAGTTGGAATATTGGAGGGTGAGTCTCAGAAACGTCCTCTCCAACAGCCTTATTCTGTGCACGTGAAAGAGTGAGAGCCATGCTTTCACAAAAGGTGGGACGCATGTAAGACATTTAAGAGGTGGGGCACAGTGTGTTTTGTTGGTGCCAAGGATTTCTAGTTCTTGGACGCATTGATAGCAAGATCAAACTGGGAAGAAGAAATAAGAGAGGCGGCATTTTCTCACATGGTCTTTGTGATGTTGTGACACCCTGGAAGCTATCCCACCTGGAGAAAAAGCTCCCATAAACCCTGAGTGCGTCACAAGAATGGGATGTCCCAGCTTCAGGCCATCTAAGAAGAAACCGCATCTTCAGGTTCTGCATTCCACTTGGACTTGTCCCTGCACAGAAGGCACATCAGGTGGGGGAGGGCCCTGGGCACAGAAAAACCCCAGAGAAAGTGAGCAATCCGCTCTGTAGAACAGATGCAGAAAATGCCCACAGGACGCTCTCCCGAAGCAGAATGTGGTATGTCCCATGCCTTCACAGAAATTCGGCTTCACAGGCCGCCGCCTCCCCCTTTGTGCAGCTTCCTTTTAATGAAGCCTTGGCCACACTTCTGGTTGTTCAGATTCTCAGGGATAATTTCAGAGTAGTTTTACAGTCAACTGCCAGGCATCTGCACTTGCAAATTAAATGCCCAGCACTTGCTCGTGCCAAGGTAATAGCTGATTACAATACACATTGCAGGGAGCGCCTGCGGTCACGTGACTACTTCCGTCATTCCAAGTTCCCTGTGACTCCCAGGGGAGCCTCCTCAGCCCAGCTGTCGACCCTTCTGGAGTGCTGACACTGTTTTCTTTTGGAAGGAGAAGGCTTTGCAGATGAAGCTAAAATGTTATCTGACTCCTGCCTCTTTGAGGATGAAGCGTCCAGCTCCAGATGCAGGCCAGCCCGCCTCCATGTGCCCCACTCCTGCTCCCTCCCCCTTCTCCTGCTATCACTTTTTGTCTCCATTTATTTATTTATTTAGCTGTATTTTAATTACATGATACAAAAATATCTCCTCTTTGTAAAAGGCTTCACAATTTCAGGAAATTAGAGAGTAAAAAGCAAGAGCCACATTTTCACTCCCCCTCGGGTCCCCCTTCCAGTTAAGAGTAGGGGATGGGCGGGCGCGGTGGCTTGAGCCTGTCATCCCAGCACTTTGGGAGGCCAAGGCGAATGGTTTGCCTGAGCCCGCAGGTTCGAGACCAGCCTGAGCAACTTGGCGAGACCTCATCTCTACAATAAGTCAAAAATGAGCCAGGCATGGTTGCACGTGCCTATAGTTCTGGCTCCTTGGAAGGCTGAGGCAGAAGGGTTGCCAGAACCTGGCAGTTTGAGGTGACAGAGTGAGATTCCAACTCAAAGAAAAAAAAGAGTTGGAGAGAAATCCTTCTAGCATTTTTTCTGTGTAGTTTACATAAAAATATATGTGCACATAAAAGTAGACTGTTTGGTTTTGCTTGTACTTTTGTTCAAGTGAGTTTATATGATGCACATTGTTTTGCCACTTGCTTTTTTCAAAACTTAATTTTACTTTACTTACAGCAGTCTAAATTGCAGTGTGTATACATCGGCTTTGTTTTGTATACTAGCTGACTCATCTTCCTGCAAGGCTGTCTCTAAAATGGACATTCAGATGGTTCTGGATTTTTTAGCCAGGACATGGAACTCTGGGGTGCCTGTGTTCATACATACATACACAGGAGGGCTTGTGGGAAGACCTGGCAGGGAAGATGCTGCTCGGATGGGAATTCAGCAGACGCTGTTTCTATTTCCAATCATGCATACACATGTAGAGCCCCAAATCAGCAAACTTTTTCCCTTCCACATCCACCCTTCCGCTGCTAGTCAAGGCCAGTGTTGGAAGAAATGTCGTTTCACCTTCCATGCTTCACATTGTGCATTGCTGAAAACATGGACTTTTTTTCTCACACAGTCACGCTGTCATCACATGAGAAAATGAACCCCAAGTCTCTTATGTTACCTGACAGCCGGTCCTATCGACACATCTCCAGGGGTCTCGAGGATGTCCTTCTCCTGGTGGCTTGTCCGAAGCCTGGTCCAGAAGTAAGGCCGCTCAGCAGCCTTCCCAGCTTGCCGTGGGAGACCCCGTGGTGGGCTGCTTTGCCGGGCCTCCCT
Organism: Tarsius wallacei; assembly: GCA_963574415.1. Taxonomy (NCBI): domain Eukaryota; kingdom Metazoa; phylum Chordata; class Mammalia; order Primates; family Tarsiidae; genus Tarsius; species Tarsius wallacei. Next base: position 3,889 of record CAUYQG010031531.1, on the reverse strand, counting down.
CGAGCTTGCTCTGCAGGCCTCCCTCTTGCCTGCCAACGCGAGTTGCTCAAGTGATGGACTAGATGAAAATTCAGCTTTTTGAGTCTGACTTCTAGGTGATACTCTCTGCTTCATATTCCATCAGAAGTTGTACATGCATTTTTAGTTATGATGATGTCTTTTTTCTGTAAGGTGCTCCAGTCTGGCCAAAGTTGCACAGCCTGGAAGCCTCCCACCTTGGGGTGGGCCCCTTCCCAGTCCCTGGGTCCTTTTCTGCCCACATGAATCCTTTCTTTAAGAATTGGCGATATTATTTAGGATTCATATATAATAGCTAAAGAGATGAAAAGGCATAGCATAGAGGACATTAAAAGAGTGGAAAGCATATACTAAAACCACTAATCCTACAACTCAAAAGGTTCACCCAATTTTTAAAAAATACTCATTCTAAACCCTGATTGAAAACTCAAGCTCTGTCCAGACATACAGCCTGAGATGCCAGGAAAGGCCAGCCTTGTGTGTTGAGAGCAACATATCTCTTATATTTGTCAAGGTCTTGAACTGTAGCTGGTTGAAATGCAAAATATACATTTGTGTATGAGATTGTTTTTTGAATGTGATTTCGTTTCTTCAAAATGTTTGACATTCTTCTGGGAGTCTGACACTGTTTTAGTGCCTGACGATGACTGCACTTCACCTTCACAGCTGTCCTAGGAGGGCTGGTACTCAAGATCACCAAACAGGCAAATGATAGAGACACTATTTTGACCCGAATTTCTGGTTTAAAGACCAGAGTGTTCTTTTCACAATTTTCTGTTCTAAAGGAGAATACCTTCAACTTGCAAAATGGGCCTTTTGAGTTAAAGGGGGCAGCCATGTCAGAAGACAATAGATCAGTGAGTCCTTCCCCTGTAATTGTCTATGATGGGGTTAATAAGTGCTAAGAACTACCATCCTGAAAGGTCCTGGGGGCAGTAGTTCCTGATGTCGAGAAGGATGTGGGCAGAGTGGATGGGAGCAGCCAGGGAAGGAGTGATGAGGCAACGCCAGGGAGAGGTGAGCGGTCATCTGCATCGCCTCCTGTCTCCCTCTGACGGCACACCCCTCCCAGTCACCTGCCAGAATGCAGGGCCCAGGAGAACTGAATGATTCCAGAAATGCCATTCTTTGGCAATACAAGCTACTACTGTGTTCCAAAACCTGGCCCTGACTGCTGGCAAGCTGGCACCCATGGGTGATACTGAAGCCATGGCAGGCTTGCTTCTCAGGCAGGAGACGTCACCTTCTGAGGAGCTATGCAGGCTGAGCGAATCGCACTCACAGGGTTTCGACACAGAGGGGACCTCGTAGGACATCTCTTCAAAGCCCTGACCCAGTGTACACACACACACGGTTGAAGTTTGGAGAAACAGTACATACCCTGATGAAGCCTTACTAATGACTTAACTCCAATATTCCCTTCTAAAGTCCACTCCGTCCCTTTGAGGAAAAAATTCAGGTTGCAACCCACTAAATTTATTTTACAGCTCTGTAATAGATAGCAGTTCGTGATTTGCAAAGGACGGTGCAAAAGCTGCCTGTGTTCTTCCATGCTATCCATGGTTTGTGCTCTCCTAAGAACAGGACCTGCAGCACAATATTGGTGGTGAGACTCTATCAACCAACCCTGTCTTCCTTTGGCGTTTGGTCTGACAATTCAATTAGATGCTGAGCCCTCAAGGGCATTTAAGGTGCCCTAGAGAATGCTCTGGGTGCTCCCAGGCAGGTACAGCTTGCCTTCATTGCTGTGGCATGATTTGCATCAGGAGTACTAGTGCCTGCCTCACTCAGAGGCCCAAGTTGAGAGTGCTGCATTCAGGGTTCCATTTCCTTGTTACTTTATAGCAGAGGGCACTTACAAATCAAAACCAGGCCTTAGAGCCATGCACTCCTAAATTTCACACACCCCTACAAATGCAGCAAATGAAATGGATCTGTTTTTCATTTCCTAGAACCATCTTTGCTATATTTATTACATTATTGTTATGATTGGTTTTAGAGAAAACTATTTTAATGATATATCATACAAAATATCTTAATGAAGTCCAGTTTGTGTACTTCTTCCATCAGTTCAAAACAAGCTTGTGGTAACAAATGTCACTGAGCACCGTGACAGGCAGATGCACGTCATCCATGTGCTGGACTAATTACAGCTCTCTGCCTGCCCTGGCATCAGCCACTTTGGGCGGGGCCAGCAGGTGCGTGACCAGCACCATATCTCCAGCAATTTGGAGATAATACATCTGGTTTTGATGATGTAGCTAAGATCTGTTCATTTAGAGATGAGATTCAAGATTAGGAATTTGGAGAGCTGTTGACAAAAAGCCAAATGCTGCAAAATATTCAAAGAGATTTATTCTGAGTCAAATATGAGTAACTTTGTTCCAAGATACAGTCTCAAAGGATCCTGAGAACATGCGCCCAAGGTGACTGGGTTACAGTTTGGCTTTATACATTTTAGGGAGACAGGAATTTACAGGCAGGGAGATCAATCAATACATGTGAGGTGTATATATTGGTTTGGCCTGGAAAGGTGGAATATCTCAAAGTGGTATTGGGGGGCTTCCAAACCAAAGGTGAGTTTTAGGGATCCTTTAGTTGATGGTTGGTTGAGAGAGTTAGCCTATTGTCTAAAGACCTGAAATCAGTAGAAAAGAAATATCTTGAGTTAAGGATGTTGTGGAGACCAAGATTCTCATTATGTAGACAATAAGTGGCAGTGCTTAGAGAAAATACATTGCAAAGTCTCTTATTCTGACTTTAAATTGTCAACTCTCAGTTAATCCCTCCTTGATCCTGGAAGGCCTGGGAGGGGAAAGGTCTGGCTATGTTAATGGAAACGCTCTGCAAATATTTCCCCACAAAAGATGGCTTTGCAGAGCTATTTCAAAATATGCCAAAAAATATATATATTTGGGGGTAAAATGTTTTTATATCCTTTAGGGCCTGCTATTTTCCATGTGATGCTTCACCAGAATCAAGTTGGAATTGGGTGTCTTTTATTTCCAGTGTCTGTTTCATCAGTCTTATGGTCTCTACTTTAGTGGCTAAACTCTGAAAGGGAAGGGCTATAGCAAAGCGTGTCAGATTTCTTTTTCCATCCCCGCCTGAAATTCAGTTTTTCAGGTTTCCCTGGGCTCAGAGGGGGTTCATGCAGTCGGTTGGGGGCTTAGCATTTTATTTTTGACTTACAGGGCCTTGGTTTTAGAAACACTAGCCTGGCCTTTCCAGTCAAAAATTAGTAACATGCAGTGAGTAGTGAATTGCACAGTGACCATACTGACGAATTCATGCACGCTTGCCACTGCTCACCTCCAATCTTCAGTCAAGGGGAAATAAAATCAGGGATCTCTCCCTGGTTGTGCTGCACCTCTGCTCCACCTCAGCTTGTCCTTTCATGAGGTCATGAAATTTTCTTTTCTGGAAATAGTCATTTCTGTTCAAATCTATAGATCATGAATAATGAAGAGTTCATTTTTGAAGTGAAAACTACATTAGGATGCGTTCTGATTTTGGTGGAAACTTTTAGCCGGTGACTGGTGTTTTGTTTGTTTATATGTGTAACTAATACACACAGAGTTTTCTTTCTTTTTTTTTTTTTGAGTTGAAGTCTCACTCTGTCGCCCAGACTGGAGTGCAGTGGCCGCTCCCGGCCACCGCAGCCTCGATCTGCTGGGCTCCAGCGATCCTTCCACCTCAGCCTTCCAAGTAGCTGGAACTACAGGCGCACGCTACCACGCCCGGCTGATTTTTTGATTTATTGTAGAGATGAGGTCTCGCTTGCCCAGGCGGGTCTTGAACCCACGGGCTCAGGCAATCCACTCACCTCAGCCTCCCAAAGGCGCGGGATTACAGGCTGAGCCACCGAGCC
>CAUYQG010031528.1:0-88624 GCA_963574415.1 Tarsius wallacei | reverse complement strand
TACCTCAGCCTACCAAAGCGCGGGATTACAGACTGAGCCACCGAGCCTGGCTGGAAGCAAATTCTTTTTTTTTTTTTGAGTTGGAGTCTCACTCTGTCACCTAGGCTGGAGTGCAGTGGCACACTCACAGCCACAGCAGCCTCAGCCTGCTGGGCTCAGATGATCCTTCCACCTTAGCCTTACAAATAGCTAAACCACAGGCATGTGCCACCATGCCTGGCTGATTTTTTGATTTATTGTAGAGACAAGGTCTTGCCATGTTGCTCAAGCTGGTCTTGAACCCCTGAGCTCAGGTAATCCTCTCGCCTGTGCCTCCCAAAGTGCTGGGATTACAGGTGTGAGCCACTGCACATGGCAGATCTTATAGATTATTTTAAAGATTTTGACTTTTACTCTGAGTGAGCAGAGAAGCAATAAGATCTAACTCTGGCTACTACATTGAGCATAACCTAGAGAGGGGAAAGGGTAGAAAAAGAAAGACCACTTCTAGGTGGTCTTACAAGAATCCAGGCAAGAAATGATAGTGCTGTAAACCTGAGTGGTAGCAATAAAGATTATCAGAAATGGTCAGGTTCTGGGTACATTTTGAAGGTAGACCCATAAGAATTTGCTTCCAGGTCGGGCTCAGTGGCTCAGCCTGTAATTCCAGCACTTTGAGAGGCTGAGGTGAGTGGATTGCCTGAGCCCGCGGGTTCGAGACCCGCCTGGGCAACTTGGCGAGACCTCATCTCTACAATAAATCAAAAATTAGCCAGGCATGGTAGCACACGCCAGTAGTTCCAGCCACTTGGAAGGCTGAGCCAGAGCCCAGCAGGTAGAGGCTGCAGTGGCAAGGAGAGGCCACTGCACTCCAGTCTGGGCGACAGAGTGAGACTCAAAAAAAAAAAAAAAAGAATTTGCTTCCAAAAATAAACAAACAAATAAATAAAAGAATGTGTTCACATATTAGACACAGGGTGTGAGGAAATGAAAGGAACACAGGATGACTTTAAGGCTTTTTGACCTGCGTCACATTCTTCCAGGATAAGCTAGAAGAATGGAAAATCAAGTTGACTAAAATTTCTGAGGATGAAACTCTTTGGAACACCGATAGATAGGAAATGGAAGAGGGAGCAGAGAAAAAGATGGACAAGTAGCTGTCAGGAAACTATGGTGCCATTAGGAAGAAAAAAGTCTTCGGAGGGCTGATCTTACTGGCTCTCTTGTCAAAGTAAGATTCCCTGAGATCAACGGTGAGCCTCTCTCATCAGACTTCTAAGATTCCCTATCAGCCTAGATCTGATCCGGTATTTTTTCCTTCTCTGCCTTCTTGTTTAAAATGGGGAGTAGGCAGTCAGAATGGCAATTATCAATAACTCACAAAATAACAGTTGCTGGAGAGGGTGTGGTGTGATGTGTCAACATTAATTAAGCCAATTCCTCAGTACAGCGATTAGATTACTTCTGGTTACTCATTATTATAAATGAGTTGTATTGAACATTTTTGTGGCTAGATCTTTGCCAAATAATCTTATTAACATATGTCTAAAATGGCAAAACCATAAGGTTTCAAACTTTAGTATGCACAAAAATTACACTGGGGACTTATTCAGACTCTCAAGCCCTAATCATAGAGATTTTGTTTAGGCACATCTGAATTGGAAGTCTGAATTTTAGTGAGCACCTTCTGTGATTCTAATGCAGAAGGTTTGAGCTTCACATTTTGGGAAATAATGGCTTGGAGACATAGAAATACTATCTTTTCAATCATCTCCTTACAAGAATGGCATATTTTAACAATAATATGCTACATATTGCTCTGGTGGTTAGTTTTACATTTTTCTAAAATGAGGTTATTTAACCTCCTGCCTTTAACCTAATAAAGTTCTGAAGTATAATTGGTACACATTTATCTGGAGTGTGAAAAAGCCACTTAATATGGTTTTTGAATGGAAAATGTTAGGATATAAGCATTTACTGCTTTATTATTTTATTATAAAGATAAAATTAATTATAAGAAGTTTGGGTTTACACTGACATGAGCACGAATATAAACTTTATTTTTATTAGAGATGGTTCTCTCAGAAGTTACCTCTTCAGGCAGTTTTATCTAAAAGAGAATGTCATAAACATTAAGTTATTCATCCAATTAAAAAAAAAAGCTTTGCAATTGCAATGCTAATACCCAGAGTGGGGAGCTAAACTCTTGTAAAAAGTGCCGCTATAACCCTGCTAGACTCACCCTTTGTTATTTTTTATGTTCATCTTGGAAGAAAGTATCTACATACATAAGTTACTAACTTAATTATGACCTGTTAGCAATCCAAGAGCATTGGTTACTTTTGCAGTTCTGTCCTTGGAAGGACTTCTTAAGTACACAGAGGCTCATTTTCCAATCTAAAAGCTACAACTGTGACATGTGCACATGCTTTCTCTTTATTTATTTATTTTTTTATTTGCTATCTCAGGAAGCATTGATTTGCCATTGGTTGTTTCAAAATTAAAGTACTTGAGAACTGAAAGTAGTCTTGAGGTTTATTTTGTGTAACCTCTTGATTTTATACCTAAAAAGGTCAAGTGACTTCTTAAGACCACCTGAGTAACTAGTGGAAAAGTGGGGCCCAGAATTTCTATCACCTGATTTAATCAAAGATCACCATTAATATCTAAAGTTTATGTAGGGTTGATATGATCTTTGTTCTGTTAATTTTTTGAAAAATATGAAAGTGATTATTGAATTATGTTCAATGACTTTGTGTTCTTTTCTACACACCCTGTTAGGGACTGTACTTGGTAAGGTAGTACAATATTGCGGTTATTAGCTTCAGTCTTAAATAAATTTAACTAAATTAAATAGATTTGGATTTGAATCCTGACTTGTAGGTGATCAACCATCCTGGTTTGCTTGGGAATATAAGGTTTCCCCAGACACCAGACTTTCAGTTTTAAAACTGAAAAGCCCCAGTCAAGCTACAGTGGTTGGTTATCTCACTACTCATGTGGCTGTGTGACTAGACATGCTATTTTATAGGTCTCTGTTTTTTAGTATGTAAACTGAGAAAAGTAGCTCAAAGACTTTAGTAAATGTTAAAAGATGTGGTATATATACAACATAGCATCATTTAATAAAAGACTCAATGAACATTAGCCATTATTATTATTAATGTAGTTTTTTAAAAGCAAGTAGATTCTTCAAAATGTAGATATTCAGGTCTAGGACTTTAGAGAAATGGACTTCGTTTTTCAGCTTTGATCTCTTCTTTACCTCCTGGGTACCCTCTATTATCTTGTTTGTCCATAAAATTAGACAATAAAATTCAAGGCTAAATATAGTCCACCCGTGCACATCCTTTCACATTTTTCCAGATACAAATAAAGAAGAAACAGATTTTCTATTTTGAAATCAATATGGAGAATAAACATCAAAGGCAGCACAGTGTATGAAAAAATTTAAAAAAAGAAATTAGCCTGGATTATAATAGCTGTTATTTTGTTGAGTGCAAACTCTGGGCCAGATATTGGTGCTTCAAGATACTTCATATCTGATTCAGGCAATGATCCTGAGAGGTAAATATGATTATCTCAATTTTCAAATGGAGAAACAATCTTAGTGAACCTATGTTACTGGTCCAAAGACAGGAGTATAATAAGGAGTGTACAAACTAAGCCTGGGTGCTCCAAAGGCCATGCAGTTTTGACTTGTAATCAACAGACTAATTTGGGGAAATATACTTTGCCTGCATGGGTTAGTTTCTTTGCCTGTAGAACTCAGAAAGGAAGGCAATTGCTATTTATGATTGCTTGCCTTTTATGATCACTTATCACATTGCAGGTAATGAGCTAGGCACATCGCATGGATGATCTCATTTAATTCTTATATGTAAGTATTAGTCCCATTTGTATACTAAAGAAAGAGACGCCTTAGAGAGATTAAGCAACAATCTAGGAACACAAGTAGTAAAGTGGCAAAGCAAAGATTCAAAAACCCAGCACTCTTTTGAAGCATGTTGTCTTATAACATTTGGTGATCCTATAATTCTGAGTGTGTGGATATATAAATGTTGCTAGAGTAGACTTTCCAACCTTGGAAATAATTATTGCTCATGTAATAGTATATTTTTCTCAACTAGAATCAAAATATTATAATTTCTACTTTATTCTAGACTTGGTTTGCCTTTGCATGTGGATAGCATGGATCAAATCTGCAAAATTCAGCTGTGATTTAAATATAATTCTACTGAGTACTCAAATTTTCTTCTCATGTCTTTTTTTAATTCTCCTCACAGAGTTTTATTATAAAAATTGGCAAGAGAATATCTGAGTAAGATGTGACATATAAAAACATATGCTTTAAATATGGTCTTAAGTATGAAAAAATAGGACCCATTTTCTTCTCCTTTTATAGGCATGGATGTGAGTAAACAAAAAACAAATACACACACACACACACACACACACACACATATGTCCATGTGCTGCATAAATACATTTAATCAATATGGACTGCTTGTAAGATAGGGGTCTCATAAGATTATAATACTGTATTTTTACTGTACTTGACCCATATTTCAATATGTTTAGACACAACAAATACTCACTGTTGTGTTACAATTACCTCCAGTATTCAGTAAAGTAACATGTTGTACAGGTTTGTAGCCGAAGAGCAATAGGCTATACCATATAGCTGAGGTATGTAGTAGGCTATACCATCTAGATTTGTGTAAACACACTGCGTGATATTCACAGAACACTGAAATTGCCTAATGATGCCTTTCCCAGAATGGATCCCTGTTGTTAAGTGACATATGACTGTGTATGTATCCTGACATATGCATATGTCCAGCTATACATTAAAATAATTCGTTTAATAGAAGGTAGAAAAACATTTGGTTTATCCTTGATTTTATAGAATTCATGCACAAAATTCATACATTCTAGATTACCAAAGATGCTAGTTAACTGTTACAAACAAGCCATGCCTGGTGAACAAATTTACTATTTTAAAAATAAATTTAGTTTTCAGTTATGAGTTCTAATCTTTTCACCAAATGTTGTTCTGTTAATGCTGTTGCTTTCTAGTTGGCATTTTTCATGTATAAGTTTTACTTAATTTCTTCCCCAGAAAAATATACAGCCATTATGTAACGATAAATGCTTTGAATTTGTTGATTATGTGTGTTTTCTTGAATTTTTTGCTTTAGGCCTCCGAAGAAACACTACATTGCAGCAATGAAGAGGAAGACCCTTTGCGAGGAATGGAACCCTATCTTGTACGGAGACTTTCATGCCGCAATATTCAGCTTCCTCCTCTCGCCTTCAGACAGTTGGAACAAGCTGACTTGAAAAGTGAATCAGAGAACATTCAAAGACCGACCAGCCTCCCCCTGAAGATTCTGCCTCTGATTGCGATCACTTCTGCAGATTCCAGTGGGTGAGTGCACTCAGATGTCATTTCTCCATTTTATATTTTAGATGGTGATTGTTCTCTGTGGTCTTTTGAGTTTTTGGGGCTCATTGCTTGATTTGAGTGGGAGGACAATGGAGACATTCTAGAGTCAAAAAAAAAGGAAGATGATTTTTCTCAGGTAACATCTCTATCTCTGCAGGAGAAGACATTTTAGTCAAATTGTTTTACAAGAAGGAGTTGAAAATGCATTGGTGAATGCCAATAAGCATTTGGGAAAGGACAATTGTACTTGGAAAGTTAATATCGGCCATATGTGATTTAATGGAAAAATTCTTAACAAATGAGAACAAATGGACAAATTACCATGTAGGGATACATATCTGGAAACAATGGGCAATGTTCATTGATGCAAAATGAATTTGAAATCAAGAATGGATTGTATTGGAATTAGACTCAAAATAAATATGCAATTATATTCATGAGGCTAGTTAGTTGGTCTTTGACTCTGAGGTGTTGCTTACCAGATATAGTCTTAGTTCCCCATATAAAATGATTTTAATTAGCTTTAGTAATTATAGATGAATCAGTCACAGTCACATCTTCATCATATAACATTTGCATTTTCTGCTTTGCAAAGTATAATTTTTATGTTTTTATTCGTTTTCCTGCTGTTTACCAATAACATTTTTTACATTTATGTCAGTAGGCAAAAAATTATGAAAGAAAGTAAGGATAGTGGGTACATCCATTATTTGTTATTTTTGCAGCTGCATTTTTAAAGAAACTTAGATAGAAAGGAAATAGTATGAAGCCAGTGGCCCATACACGGGCAGATTCCTGAGCATTTGCTAAGACTACAAGAACAAAACAACAATTATACTACAAATGTGTTTCTTCCTCATTCTCTGCCAAGTTAAAGGCGTCTCTAGGGAAGGTGCCTTTTGGATTTTGCCAAAAGTTCTTAGGAAAGTTGTGCTCAGAGGAAATTTGGCCAGGAACTCAACTCTAAGTTGTTGAATTTAGCTGCTTGAATTGTTGCTAACCAGTCCAAGGAAGCTGTGTTATTAAAGGTATGAGGAAATTACTACTAAGTAAACAAGAAAACAATACATTCTCACCTTGAAGCAATGGGAAGAGAAAATGTGTATTGTTTTCAACGAACCAAGTGTATAAAGAAGAATGTGCACACATTGATCAGACTTATACTAAAGAAGGGAATTTCATATGACAGTTTGACCTGAATATTCCTTTTAAAAAAAATGCTCTCCTTCTGAAGCTATTTCTCCCCTCTTTGGGATCAACATCACTTCTGTTCAGGATTCACCGATAACAGGTGTATCTAGGGTTCCCAAGACCACCTTTAGGCTCAATGATTTGCTAGGAGAGCTCCCAGGACTCAGCAAACAGTCACATTTGTGGCTATGATTTATTACAACAAAAGGATTCAAAGCAAAATGAACAAAGAGGCACATGGGACAAAATCTGGAGGAAACCAGATACAAGTTTCCAAGTGTCCCCAAATGAAGTAAGACAGGATATATTTAATTCCCCCAGCAATGAGTTGACAACATATGTAAAATGTGTTCACCAGGGATGCCTTCTACCAGGGAAGCTTAGTAAAGACTCAGTGTCCAGAGTTTTTATTGGGAACCGGTCACCTATGTGTACTGCCCAGTATGTAGCAAAACTCTAGATTTTCAGAAGGAATGTAGGTATTCAGCATAAACCACAATGTTTGAACAAACGGTTTAGACACAGTGAGTTACTCTTACTACGTAGGGAATGGTGGGGGATCCCTCCTGAATCCAAGTTCCCAGATGCCAGCTAAAGCCTAATGACCTTTTAAATAGGCCTTTCTAAATTTAACAGACACAGGCCTAATTAACTCTTTTCTGCACACCAGCTTTATCTTGGAATCATTATCTTGCTTTCTTCACACTTGAGAAAGAGGGGATTAAGATGAAAATGAAAATATACTAATTCAAGTCCTCAATGTATTCAATGTAACTTCAATGTAACTTTGGTATCCCAAAAAGTTTGGTTACTAAACATGATTCTTTATTGCAAGCTGGTATTATATCATGTACCCTTAAAAAAATGATGTAATATATTCAATATCTCTATATAATAGAACAATTTGTGTAATTACAAATCTCAGGTAAAAGCTAAACTTATATAATTAAGCTTCAGTGTGTTGTTAAAAACAGTTTCCAAGTGCCAAGGAACTTCAGGGTTCAGAATTATCTATGTCATAGCACTTCTGTTGGTTCAAATTTGTTTCCTTCTTAATCGAAAATCTAAGAATCAAGTACAGTTGACCCTTGAACAACATGGGTTTGAACAGCATGGGTTCATTTATACGAGGATTGCTTTCAACTGAACACGGATGGAAAATACCGTATTGATGGAATTTGAAAACCAAATATACAGAGGGCCTGACTTTTCATATATGCAAGTTTCTTAGGGCCAACTGCAGGATATGAGTATGTACGAATTTTGGTGTATGTGGGAGTCCTGGAGCCAATTCCTGTGTTTACCAAGGGATGACTGTTTAAGCAATATTGTGCTTGCTATTTATGCATTTATTCAATATTATGAAGGAAAGAATGTATCTTTTTGAGAGATGAAATAAGGATGATTTTTCTGAACCAAAAGGCAGCCAAAAGAAACAACAGACAAGAATGGCCAAACAGCAAGAAACAAAGACTAAGGATATATCAAAGGTATTGTTGTACCTCAGGAAGCAAAAATTATTCGTGAATTAAATATTGAGGAATAGAAAATTCAGAAGCATCATTTTCTGAAATGTCTAAGCTTTGGAAGACAAATAGAAGGTAAAGTTAGGGGTTACATTCTGTAGTCATATTTTAGTTAAGCAAGAATCCCTGATTCCTTCACAGCTGCCAGACAGGGCTAATGGGAAAGTTAGCCTATTTTAGCTGCGTATCTCCAGTCCAGTTCCCCATTATTAAAGGTTAGCGTGCCCTCAAATCCCATTGTCAACTTTAGCAACTACAAATCTTTGATGGCAAAGGAGACTTCATGTCTTCTGGATTTATTATTTTTTTATTGATTAACATCAGAGCTTTTGTTCTTTTCTTCTGAAGTATCAGTACACTAGACACTTGCTCTGTCAAGTATCAGGCAATGTGTCCAGAGACTTCACCACCCCTTTAGAAAGCCATGGTATGACCCCAAGAGTACCTAGTTTCTGAAAAAGAATGTTGGCCTAAAAAAGTAAGTGTTACAGATGGCAGTGATTAGTTCTCTCATGAAGCACCTGGGTCAAGAGACTGAGTTCAAGAGGGTTATTAATGCTTCCATGATTCTACTCCCATTTTTTTCCCAAGCAATGTGAGTGTGTTCAAATGTGTGTTCTTTAACAATTCCCTTTGAGTATGCCTAAGCTGTCAGGATGTGTGTGTTTTGTAATTTAGCAACCTTTTGAACTTTAAGTGAACACAAAACAGAATTGTTAAACCCGGGATGCCAAGAACCTTGGAATTCATTCACCAGTTACTTTTCTGTGTAGGGTAGGATCCTTCAGGCTGTTTTTGTTTACTGCCTCTCCTTGAAGTAAAGGGACAGCTATTAATAGCTTGAAATGTTGTGAGTTTGGCAAAGAAGTAATTTGTAATGTCATAGTTTTCCATATTTCCTTCCTAAATGTTTTTCTCTCCATTTCCTTTTATAAAACCTTTTATAAAGATATAATTTACATGCAGTAAGATATGCAAATTTTAAGTCCTGATGAATCTTTATATATTTATACATCCGTGTAATTCTCACCCTGCTTTCTGACTTGTCACTAAAGGTTAGTTTTGCCTCATCTTGGACTTCATATAAATGGGATTACATAGTATGTATACTTTGTGTCTGATTTCTATCATTCAAAATATGTTTTTATATGTATCCATGTTGATTTATATCTTAGTAGTTTGTTCTTTTTATTATAGTCTAGGATGACGTTGTATAGATATATCACAATTTATTTATGTATACAAATGTCTCTTATTAATGGATATTTGGGTTATTTTTAGTTTAGGGCTATTATGAATAAAGCTGTCGTACACGTTCTTATACCAGTCTTTTTTTGGACATATGCACTCATTTCTCTTGAGTATATTCCTAGAAGTAGCATTTCAAAGTCATAAGTAAGCAAATGTTTATTTTTGTTACTACCCAACAATTTTCCAAAGTGATATACTCTTTTACCCCCCCATCAGCAATGTGTGGAAGTTACAGTTGTTCTATATCCTCACCAACACTTGGTATTTTCAGTCTTTTGCATTTTGGTAGTTCTATAAATATCCAGTGTTATCTTACTGTGGTTTTAATTTCTATTTCCCTGTGAGTAGGGTTATTGTTTACCTTTAATATGTTAATCAAACATTTGGATATCTTCTTTGTGTTATGCCCATTTAGAAACTTGCTCAGGTTTTTTTTTTTTCTTCTTTCTTTCTTTTTTACTTATTGATTTCTGGGGGTTCTTTAACATATTGTAGACATGAATCTTTTTGTCAGATATATGTATTATAAAGTGAATATTTTCTCCCAGACATAGCTTGCACTTTTACTTTCTGTTTACTTTTAATATGGTGATAACCCTAAGGGTCTTTGTAATATGAGTATGTGTGAGTGTGTGTATGTGTGTGTGTTTGTGTAAGGAAAGGTGTCACTGTGAAAGAGGTGATAAGTGAAGATAAGAGATAGCATACAACAGAATTAGGTGGGAGAAAAGAAAAGGAGAATGGGCAGATGATGGGAAGAAAATCATGAAAAACAAATGAGTGAAGTATGCTGGGTGAAGAAGCAAATGTAAGTCAGGAGGTGGACCCAGCTTAACAAGTGGAAAGCAGGTACTAATAATGACACAGCCCATAGGGCAATTTTACTTGGAGATAAAGACAGTCCCTCAAGTATTGGATGGTGACAAATTGGATATCCAGGCAGTAAGAAGGCAAACACAAGTTAGAATGAAATGACAGCATGTTTGCTAATACCTAGGTTGTAAGTGGTCAAGAGTGGGGCCTCAGGACATAAATGATATGAACTTGTGTCCTGCCTCACCACTTACTACCTTTGTCACTTTGGTAAGTTTCTTAGCCACTCAAAGTTTCTAATTTTATAAAAGCGATCATAGGAATAATGGGATACTTACCTCATGGGTTATTGTAAAGATAAAATACTTATCACTCTTTTTGGAACATTATAAGTACTTAATATATAACAACAATAATGCATACTATACCTATACTGGGAAAATATTGGAACAACTTGTGTTTGTTGTTGATGATGTTTGTTTCTTTATTGGGAGTGGCTTAGGATATTCTCTACTAATAACATGTAGAAATGGATGTTCTAGCAGATTTTAGAGTCAATCAGCAATTCGTTCCTGATTCAGAAGGTTATGGCTACTATGGACTTTCACATTTGTGTTTAAAATTCTATATCTTGCTTTTGGCAATTGTCCACAGAAATGTTTTGCTTTCAAGTCCTGTTCAACTCTGTTTAGAATGAGAATGGAGGTTCTCCTTACTTCTGCTTCACTGGTGAAACAATCCTTTGTGACTCCTAAATATTTTTCTGCTCAGAATTCTCAGGAGGAATTAATAGCTCCTTTTGGTCCCAACTCGGGCACCGTCTTCTGTTCCCTGGGTGGTCCATGTACACCCCAGACATTCTAAGGTGGGTTTAGCTTGCTACACACGTGGAAATCACTTCCTGCGCACTGGCAGGAAGTTAGAGGAAGAAAGAACGGGTGAGGGAGGGATAACTAAATCTTTCTACATGTGTTTCACTGCTGCATTTGCTATAATAAAATAAGAGCCACGGAGCAGGTTGTCCCCTTGTGACATGATGACACACTTCTGGATAGACATATATTCAGGGATATGGGCGGGTGGAGAATATTACAAACACTTTTTAATCACTAGTATCCTATTACCTGTCTGGAGAAGTACACTGTGTGCGTTTGTATCACTATGGCCTATAAAAAATAGAAAATGAAAGTAATTTGAAGGAAGAAATGATCACTTCTGGGGATAAAATAAACTACCCAACAGAGGAAAAAGAATTATGTCAGTCTTATAAGAATTCATTTTACAAGGATCTTTCAGAAATATTTTCTTGAGTTGTGTGCCATTCACAGAGGAACTGGTCCCAAGTGTCAGTTAGACATTGGATTCTTGGACTAACTACTCATCATCTAGTGTTCCTGAGTACAAACAGTACATTTAAGTGAACATAAAAAAGGTTATTTTCAGTTTTGTTTCTGAATCAAAATTCAAACAGAAAGAAGAGGAAGCAGAACAGAAACCTGGATAAAGCAGACCCATCTGATCTTTCAAATTTGGTCTTTTAAAGTTAAGAAGTTATTAAGAGTGGGCATTTCATATTTGAAATATTTTGGATGTAAGAATTTATGAAGCTAGAGAGTAGAGTTTCACAGTCTATCCAGGAAGCCCATACCTGCATATCAGACATGTGTTCAATTTTCAAGAGATTAATATGATAACTTCTTATTGAACATTATGCAAAATCTCCATAACCTACTAGACAAAGATTACTCAAATCGGAAATGAGATACATAACTATGATTATGAAAGATTATCTAAAAATCTAGTATTCTTGATCTAGATGAAGTTTTAAAAATAATTACTACAGAGAAACTGGGAAGCCATATTTCCATAATCTTGAAGATACATGCTAAGTAAAATAAACTTGATACTTTTGCCTTTGATTTATTTAAATGCAGTGTATATGTAAGGTATTTGTCTAAACTTCTCAGAATCACTACAAAACATCAAAAGCCTTTTGTATCTAAATCATTTATGCTGACTTAATTAAAACTAGTCTTATTTTTGCTTTAAAATTCTTGATTTTCAAGATTAAATTTAGACTCTAAGAGTAATGGAGCTCTTTACTATGTAATGGCTTGATCAACATCATTTTATTTCCAGCACCAGTAGCAAATCTTGAATCTAATCTAAAATAAACAATGAACAACTGCTGACTTTTTCCTCATACATCATAGAATCTCTAAAGTTTTCGTGGTGTATCTACTATGCCCTCAATTTACAAAATAATAAGTTCATTATCAAACTCCAATTTCTTTTTCAGACTACTCTAGTACTCTTCATTCTTGTAGTACTTTCTGAATGGCCTATTACTATACCACAATATTTTACTCTATATCTGTGTCAGTAAAGTGGTTTGTAAAAGGAAAGTCTTACTTTTGTAAGTCAAAGGTTACTATCACCAGCCTCCTATATTCTTAAAAACACTAAAGAGGGGAGCAACTTATACATTCACACATCAGAGCATCTGGTTCCCATTTTCAAACCTGTCTTGATCAATGTGTCTTGTTGTAGAGGTACAGATTGGTTGGGTAGTATACATTGGTTGGGGAATCCCATATTGTATAATGTTAACTCAGTGAAGAACTTATTTTACTGTGAAAAGTGGTAGGACCCAATATCATGTTAAGCACAGGGCAGAACTGAGCAAAACACTTTCCATTGATTATTTCCATCACAGAATGGTATGTTCAGCTCCTTACGTAATGTCTTTGCCAACAAATAAGACCCTGCTTGACCATCCTTATGTAATGTAAAACTGTTAGTCACTGGAGTGTTTAGGGAGAGTTTATAACTCTTTAAAAGTCATGTTATTCTGTTTTACAATATTTGTGTTTATGAAAAAAATGTAGGTAAAAACATTCTGACAGAATGGTGTTTATTTAACTTATGTACTGCAAAATGTATATGACTAGAATGTAACACTTTGAAAAATCCCAAACAACAACAGAAAATATATTCAGCTGAAATTCACAAAAGGATAAAGCTATCAAGCTTTTTCCCCTATAAATGATCACTACAAAATGGCAAAGAGATTGCTTTAAAAAAACTGTATATGTAAAAGGAACATAGGAAAAATACATGACCTCTTATGTTAAACGCACTTTTCCCCCTAAAAATCTAGCTAGTTAGAATTCTTCTTTAACAACAGAGAATTTAGATATTATTTATCATATCTATTTCGCTCATTCATTTAGAATCTGTCCTCCACTTGAAAGGAGATAGATGGAGCCAGACATTTTTAGATTTATTCCAAATCGGGGGAATTCAACCAAAATATATGCCACTTAGTTAAGTTGTTAGAGGTCAATTATGCAACATATCTAGATGATGGGTTGACATTATTTAATGGATTAGCATCATTTATACTGAAATTGGTAGCTCTGAGCCTGGGGAAGGTAAGACCTTTGTCATATTTCCAGATGGGCTTTATCTCAGGGAATTCTGACTTTTACCATAATGTATTTCTAAACAACTGTGCCTAATACTAAATACCATAGGAAGCACACACACACACACACACACACACACACACACATGCACCTTGCTGTGTAAAAATTATACATAAAAATTTAAAAGTTTAGAATACAGAAAGATTTAAAAATATATAATATACAATATATAAATAAGATTTAGAGTACAAAATTAATAATACATAAATATTATACTCTACCGTTCACTTTCTGGAACTTTCCTACCTTCTGATCATATGTTTCAGTAATGGTCTCCCTCTTTCCTCCATTAACTGTTCTGTGTCCCAATTAACATATGTCTTTGTATTTTTTATTTCTCCAACATTATTTAATTCAGATTAACTTTATTTTTTGAAGCCGTATATCAAGCACACTTCAGAGATATTGCAGGTTCAGTTCTAAAACATCACAATAATGTGAATATCACAATAAAGCCTATCACACAAATTTTTTTGGTTCCCAATGCATATAAAAGTGATGTTTACACTATACTGTAATCTATTAAGTGTGCAATGGCATTATATGTAAGGAAACAATGTACAGATCTTAATTTAAAATACTTCATTACTAAAAATAATAATAATAACCTGATCCTTCAGTGAGTCATAATCTTTTTGCTGGTGGAGGGCTGATGATGACTTGCTGCTAACTGATCAGCATGGCTGCTGCTGAAAGTTGGAAAGGCCATGGCAGTTTCTTAAAATAAGACAACAGTGAAGTTTACTGCATCAGTGGACTCGTCCTTTCATGAAAGATTTATCTGCAGCATGCAATGCTGTTTGATAGCATTTTTGCCACAGAGCTTTTTTCAAACTTAGAGTAAATCCTCTGAGATCCTGCTGCTACTTTTTCAACTATGTTTATGGCATATTCTAAATCTTTTGCTATCATGTCAACAAAGTTCATAGCATCTTCAGCAGGAGTTGATTCTATCTCAAGAAACCACTTTCCTTGCTCATCCCTAAGAAGTAACTCCTCATTCATGAGATTGCAGCAATTCAGTCACATCATCAGGCACCACATCTAATTCTAGTTATTTTGCTACTTCCTCCACATCTGCAGTTACTTCCTCCAATGAAGTCTTGAACCTTTCAAAATCATCCATGAGGCCTGAAATCAATTTCCTTAAAACTCCTGTTAATGTTGATATTTTGACTTTTTTCCATGAGTCACACATATTCTTAGTGGCATCTAGAATGGTGAATTTTTTCAGGTTTTCAATTTACTTTGCCCATATTAATCAGAGGAATTACTATCTATGGCTACTAAAACCTTATCAAATGTATTTTTAAAGGATAAGATTTTAAAGTCAAAATTACTCCTTAATCCATGGGCTTCCAAATCGATGCTGTATTAGCAAGCATGAATGCAACATTAATCTCCTTGTACCTCACCATCAGAGCTCTTGGGTGACCCAATGCGTGTCAACAAACAGCAATATTTTGAAAGGAATCTTCTCAACAATGGATCTCAACAGTGGGCGTATACTAATATTCAGTAACCATGTTGTAACCAGATATGCTGTCATCCAGACTTTGTTTTTCCATTTATAGAGAACAGGCAGAGTAGATTTAGCATCATTGGAAAGGACCCTAGGATTTTTGAAATGCTAAATGTGCACTGGCTTCAACTTAAAGTCACCAGCTACATTAGCCCCTCATAAGAGTGTCTGCCTGTTCTTTGAGGTTTTGTAGCCAGACATTGACTTCTCCTGCCTAGCTATGGATGTTCTAGGTTGGCGTCTTCTTCCAATATAAGATTGCTTTTTCTGCTTTAAAAATCTGTTGTTTAGCATAGTCACCTTCGTCACTGATCTTAGCTAGTTCTGGATAACTTGCTGCAGCTTTTACAGCAGCATTTGCTGCTGCTTCTTGCACTTTTATGTTATGAAGACAGCTTCTTTCCTTCAAGCCTTATGAACTAACCTCTGCCAGCAACCAACTTTTCTTTTGCAACCTCCCCACTTCTCTCAGCCTTCATAATATTGAAGAGAGTTAGGCCTTGTTCTGGATTAGGCTTTGGCTTAAGGGAATGTTGTGGCTGATTTGAATCTTCTATTCCGACCACTAAAACTTTCTTCATATCAGCAATACGGCTGTTTTGCTTTCTTGTTATTAACGTGTTCACTGGAGTAGCACTTTTAATTTCCTTCAATAACTTTTCCTTTGCATTCACAACTTGGCTAACTGTTTAGTGAAAGAGGCCTAGCTCTCAGCCTATCTCAGCTTTTGGCATGCCTTTCTCACTAGTTTAATCATTTCTAGCTTTTGATTTAAAGTGCACGACTCTGTTTCACTTGAACACTTAGAGGACATTGTAGGGTTATTAGTTGGCCTAATTTAAATATTATTGTATCTTAGGGAATAGGGAGACCTGAATAGAGAGAAAGAGATGGGAGAATGGCCAGTTGGTGGAAGAGTCAGAATACATAAAGCAGTTATTAAGTTTGCTGTCTATATAGGTGTGGTTTGTGGCATCCAAAAACAATTACAATAGTAACACCAAGATTACTGATCACAGATCACCATAACAGATATAATAATAATGAAAACGTCTGCAGTATTGTGAGAATCATCAGAATGTGACATAGAAAAGCAAAGTGAGCACATGGTGTTGAAAGGATGGTACCTAGAGACTTGCTCAAAGCAGGATTTCACAAATCTTCAATTTGCTAAAAATGTAACATCTGTGAGTGCAATAAAGCAAAGCACAATAAAATGAGTATATCAGTATTTACAAACATATTTCAAAATCAAGTTAAAAATAATAAAAGAATACATGCAAGGGATCCTGGTAAATATATCTGTCCCCTTAATCATATATTAGTCAGGTATAAATGTATTCACTTTACGGTCATCTATCAAATAGTAAATGTCTATTTTTCTGTATCCTGAGCCATGCCCTGGTGACCCAAGGCTCAACAAGATAAACATAGCCATTTCCCTCACAGAGTTTTGAATCAAGTAGGACACAAGAAAACAAGCAACCATGATCTTGTTGTTTATATGTAATGTACAAGTATACTGTGGACATATGGAGTAATATGGGATATCATAGGGGACCCAACTAACCTAGGCTTGTGATGAACTGACACCTAAGCTGAGGCCATTACAAGAAGATGGTAGCAGGCAGAGAAAAACGTAGGGTCAAAGTCAGTCATGATAAAGCAGAGTGTTTGCATTCAGATAACTAAAAACTATTAAAGCATGGCTAGATCCGTAGGTCAGTTGAAGGTACAGTTGATAACAGTTGCCATTAACTTTTCATATAACCAATATGTGAAGCTTTATAGTATTTTCCAGTGACACTAAGCAGCCAAGATATAAGCCATGGCAAAGCAAACAGTTGGATTAATCCAAAATTGGAAAGTAGGTACAATAAAAGAAAAAGGGATTTGAGGGCATTTGAAGGAGGGTGAAAGAAGTGATGAATTGGTGGCAACTAAGATGGTTATAGAAATTATCTCCTATAAGAAGATACAGATATAGAAAGCTCTCAAGGTCTCTAGAGGGCTCCATGATGCCAAATGGGTAAAATTAGAATAACTGAGCAAGTTGAAAAGATAGGCAATTATATTTGGAGGACAGGATATTTAAACCTTAAGATGTAATTTAAGGTATATTCAAGATGTAGAACATTGCCAGGGAAGAGGGTGACTGCTGTAGAAAAAAATTAGTCAAAGAATTGAGTGATGTGGGCATTAGGTGACTTATGCACAACAACACTGAAGTCACCCAAGATAGCCATAGGACCTAAGATGTCAAGGTGATAAAAGGTGGGCAGTTTTTACTGAATGAGACACGGCGACCAGGGAAACCATTGCAAGTCAATGATGAGGAACTAGAGTTGATTGGCATAGATGTCAAAGGAGAGGTTTTCACAAGAGGGTGGAGGAGTAATGATGAGTAAGTCCGTGTGAATGACCAAGAGAGCACCCACCATATCTCAGGACCCAGAGAGGGCACTGAAACCAGAGTGGCCAGCTTGAGTACACCACAGGAAGGTGGAGTCCTCAGCAAAGAGACAAGATTGAAAGAAGTCAGGATGTGGGGTGACTCTTCAGTGACAAGGCTGAGGATGAAAGGAAGTCTGCTTGCCATGGGAAAAGAGCTCCAGATGACATAACTGCATAACTGCATAATTTGGAAAAAATAAGATTGGGAGAGTAGACAGAGGAAGGAAATCATAGCATAACATGGGGATGAGAAACTGAAAAAACAGAGATGAGGGAAGAAATTCTATATCAAGTGGTTCTCTGAGATATGATTGGGATAGCTGAATTCCAAAACATTTTCAATAATTGGTCCAGCTGTCCTCAGACTGACAGATGTTTAATTAGGAGGGAGAAGTTGAAGATTGCTTGTAAGTCTTTTAGAAGGACCATGGAGGTTGTCCTAGGCCAAATAAGAAGGTCCAGTGTGGTAATCTTAGGTTGCCGGTACTTTTCAGCATCTGCTGGATATAGCAGGAGCTTCTGGGTGCTTGGGGGCTTTTCCATTTTCTGAATTACTCAGCCATTTCCTAGATCTATTATAGACAGTGAAACAGGCTGGGCTCAGAGGCTCACCATGTAATCCCAGCACCTTGGGAGGCTGAGGCGAGTGGATTGCCTGAGCCTGTGGGTTCGAGACCAGCCCAGGCAACTTGGCAAGACCTCGTCTCTACAGTAAGTCAAAAATTAGCTGGGTGTGGTAGTGTGTGCCTATAGTTCTGGCTACTTGGAAGGCTGAGGTGGAAGGATCACCAGAACCCAGCGGGTCAACACTGCGGTGGCCGTGAGTGTGCCACTGCCCTCTAGCCTGGGTGACAGAATGGCACTCCAACTTAAAACAAAAAAGAGTACTTCACAGTTGAGACCTGGAATTAACCTTGATATAACATGTATGCAAACATAATTTTTTTTATTCTGGTCTCTCCTGTGACCTTGTCAGGGTCACATTTTTGTTTGCATTTGCACCTTCCAAAATAGTATTTTTGACCAGGACTTGGCAACAGTAGAGTATTTCATATTTACACAATGTCTTAGCAAATGGTATTAATTATACTCCACAGAGACCCAGCAGAGAGGGTTTCATTAGTTTTAAGAAGAAATTTCAAGGTTAATTGAGTTTTGGCAGGTTTCTACAACAAATAAAGTTTGGAACCCACATTTTCTTATTTTGACTTATAACTTCTGGTATGTTCTGTCCAGTATTTACTAAGAAAACTGAGGTGAGGACTAACAATTTTAAGTTTATTAGTTGTTTCTATGAAAGTTCTCTATGTGTCAAAAATGTCTTTTGCAGTTGGCAAAACAGTGAACAAATGATAATGAAAACTTATATTCTTTGATCATTATATAGTCATTAAGATGATCATTATGATAACTATGTGGCAACATAGAAGTATTTAGAACCTTTGGAGATGAAAATGAAATGTACAAGTGCATCCAGGTTAAAGTTACAGCACTGCAAAATATATGCCTGCATGTGGCTAAGAAATGGAAAGCAATATGAAAATAATTTGGTTTTTTTGTAATAACAAAATTCTGGTTATTTGTCTCTCATTTTGATCCCTATTAATAGAAATATGTGTTTACCCAATCAATAAAGATACATTACAAATCTCATTTATTATTTATTTGCAGTTTTGTTTATCCAAGTTCATCTATTGAATCTTAGTATACAACAGACACTGTCTGGGGTATTGGGAATATATTAAGAACAGGTAAAGATAAAATTAATAATCTTTTGTTTCTCACATGTAATTTAATAGGATTTTTTGGTAACTGGTGGGGGAGGTGGATACTTGTACCTTTCAGAATTCTCCAGATTATTTTGTGTTAACTGTTCCTCTGTTGGCACCAAAAATATCCCCCAAAATGATTACCAGTAGAAGCTACTGATCAAGCAAAACTAAGTATTAGTCTCATTGAAATAAGGGAAAACACTACCTTTAAACTTAGTAATACTTCAGAAAGGCAAAGTAAAGCAAGAATATTTATAGAGTGTTAGAGCCAGGTCTGGGAGCCTGATGTTGCTAGGTAAAAAAATGACTGGCATTAGGCAAAATTTAAGGCCTAGTAGTCTTAGATTAGTGAGGTCACTAAGTGAATTGACGCTCTTAAAGTGAGCTTTGATGAGCAAACTGTTAGTTATGATAAATAAGCTGGTTCAGTTGGTTTACAATCTTATTTTCCAAAAACAAACATTTCCTGGAGCAAGTATCTAAATTATTTTTGCCTGGTCCCCAGATTGTTCAGCATTAAAGCAGGCACTTAAGCTTTGACTCAAATTTGTTCAGCACTGAGACAGGATTTTGGTTCAGCTCTTACTTTCTTTGCCAGTAAGCCTAGGTTAGATACCCATTTGGCCACAAGGCAGGTGCTTTGTCTCCTCTTTTATTTTTATTTTTTAAAATTTATATTATTGTCACCTCTATTGCGTAGTAATGTAGGAAACATTGCCTTTGAGATAATCAGAGGTATGACAACTCCAGAGAGATAAGATCCTGAGGTAGACTACTGGTTTGGCAGCTCAATATCCAAAACTTTTCTGTTTGGAGGAATCTCAGGTTTGGTAGGAGAGAGTGCCTAGCCTTCCACTAGGGAAGCTGCAGGGCAGCAGGCATTCCCTCTGCATGTCTGTCTGGCAGTTAGAGTGAGGATCAATAAGCTCTTTGTGGTCTATGTGATGCTTTTAGTCAGGACTTTGAATCTTGAGTGGATGGCTGAGACTCAGAGCAACATGTGTGCCACTATTGAGTGGAAAGGCTAGGTCATGGCATTTGTGGCTGTTGACTACGTGACCAGGAGTGTATATGTGATAGCAAGTGAACAACAGGGTCCCAGGAAGTCTCATCAGCTCCTGCCTGCTCATTATCTTCCCTGAATCCTACTCAAGTCTGGTTCTTCAAGTCCCCTGTCCATTCTGAGTTCTGTCCTATATTCTTTTGATGAATTCCTTTTTCCTTTTGGCGGGGGGTCAGCCCCTGCAGGTTTCAGGAGTCCCTGGGAGGTGTGGCGGCATCGGTGAATCTGTAAAAGAAAGAAAGAGAGAAAGAAAGAGGCTTCTGGTGCAGAAGCCGTTTATTGGGACAAATTGTAAACCTTTTATCCTAAAACTTCTCGGGCAAAATCATGAGCTTTTCACGTGAACACAAAGCCAGGTGGATGAGGGGCATCCCCCACCCATCAGATGTTTCCTCAGGCATGAGGAAGAACAAACCCAAAATTGTCTTACTGTTCCCTATGCTTGGTTAATGTTCCTCAAAAGTAACATAACAATCTTTCCTATACCACAATGTTTCTAATAATCAATAACCTTTAAATCCCTTACACACACAATACCTTATACAATGGCTAACTTATCCTAATAACTTTCTTATTCTATGCTAATTAACACAAGTCCTAGCTACTATGCTAAAGTTCCAACTGCATGGTTGCTATGACAACTCTTAACAAATATAGCTTAAACCGGTTCCTAAAGAATGCAGCCCAGTCCAGCCCAGTCCAAAGATCACGCTGGGCTCTCTTCAAAATTAACACAGCATTCTGTTCCATAAAAACAATATCCTAAATAATCACTAACCTAAGATTACTAAACTTAAACCATTCTTAATATTAAAACTACCTATCCTACAATTCTTCTAAGTACATTGTATAAGCTTAACTTAATTCTGCTAAACCAAAAACCTTACACTAATTATAGCTAAAACTGGTTTTAAAAGAATGTGGCCCAGTCCAGAATACAGGCTGGGCTCTTAGGAATGTGGCCAAGTCCAAAGTACACGGTGGGCCACTTCTCGGAACAACTGATTACAATTTCTTAACAAAATGGCTACTCTAAAATCTTATTCTCTATATATCTATACTTAACTTAAACATTTGACTCTAATACAAAAAAGCTTGCAATTATATTAAGGCTCTCAAATGTGACCCGAGTTTGAACTGCTTGTATAAGGGCCAAAACCGCAGTCTGTGAGAAATAGGAACAATGTATTTCTAAAGTTAACCATGCCTGTTGTTCCACAGAACCTGATGTGAAGCTCGTTAGAGTCTTTCTTGGTAAATTGTGCCAGTCAACAAAAAGGAGGAGGAAATGGGCCATCAGCTCCCGAACACATCCTAGTGGTCTCGGGTCCGCAGCCCTCCTTGATCCCTAAGGCCAAGTGGGCCTCCTCGGCCAGCTCCCAACATCTTTTCCTGTTTATGTTAATCAGTGTTAATTCCTATTGTTTGCCACCTAGAACCCTGATAAGCACACAGCCCTTTATCACTCTAGACACTAAAGTACTATACAAGAAATGTCCTAACTTTTCTAAACTTTTGCTGTAAAATTAGTAGTAAAAGATAGTAAGGAGAAACCAAAGGAAAAATTTAAGTTTAATTGGAATACATTCTTTTTTTTTTTTTTTTACACAAAAAAGTAACAAAAAGGGTAGTGAAGAGAAGAGTCTCTTGAGATGTCCCTGGCAAAGTTTGTAAAGCTCTCAACAAGGAGACAAGGACAGGGCTTCAGTGTACTTATTCCCTTTTGCTGTTCAAGCAAGTAGGCTTAAAATGGACTCCTAATGCGAGTGGTTTGTGCTGCTATTAATTAAGTGCATCAAATTACAAATTGCATATCTTCTCCCTCTGGAGATGATTCTTCCTCTATAAGTACTATTTTAATTTCTGTCGCTCTCTGTTTTCCCTCTTTGTCATTCTCTTTTAAAAGAAGTTGTCTGAAGGAAAAAAATCAACTCTGCTGTTAGTCCACTGAAAAAGACTTCTTTTTGTTTGTTTTTTGTTTTGTTTTTGTTTTCTTGGGTTGGAGTCTCATTCTATCACCCAGGCTGGAGTGCAGTGGCACTCTCACAGTCACCCCAACATCAATCTGCTGGGCTCTGGCGATCCTTCCGCCTCAGCCTTCCAGTAGCCGGAACCACAGGCGTGCGCTACCATGGCCAGCTAATTTTTTATTTATTGTAGAGGTGAGGTCTCCCCAAGTCGAATGGGCTGGTCTCGAACCCACGGGCTCAGGCCATCCACTTGCCTCAGTCTCCCAAAGTGCTGGGATAATAGGCTGAGCGACCGAACCTGGCCAAAGGTTTCCCTCTGAAAACTGGAACACAACTTTGTCTAATTCTTCCTTACACTGGTGGTAGATTTATCAGAGTTGTTCCTGACAGAAACATTTTGAAGTCAGTCATGAGGATAAAGGTTTAAAAATTAAACTTTTGTCATAGGTGTCCTTGTCCTTTAGAAGTCATCTCTCTTTATTTTAGTGTGCATATACACACACAAATGCACACATGTACATGAATGGTTGAGAAGTATTTCAGAGAGAGATCATCCCCAAACCTTATCAGCGGGGTCAAGTCCTGACAGGGAGAATATAGGTAGATTACCACAACATTCTCGGAAACCTTTGAGTGTACTCTTTTCTCTCAAGGCAACTTCTTTCTACCTTAATACGTTCTATTTTAATTATATTTGCAGCTTTTAACCTCAATTATAATTCTATGCTTTAGAATTTGTTTTCTTCTCTCATCTTTGCTCCTAATAAAATGCTTATTCTTTGGGGAGTCTTTTCTAGTAAAATAGAAAGGGTCTAAGAAGCCCATTCTTTGTGAGATGTGAATCATTTCAAATAACTTAATGGCTT
Source organism: Tarsius wallacei (assembly GCA_963574415.1). Taxonomy (NCBI): domain Eukaryota; kingdom Metazoa; phylum Chordata; class Mammalia; order Primates; family Tarsiidae; genus Tarsius; species Tarsius wallacei. The sequence goes on along the minus strand of CAUYQG010031528.1, from coordinate 65,280 downwards.
GTTTCAATTGCTTGTTTAATGGTGGAATTGTGAAGAGAAATGGATGAATATTTACATTTCCAAATTCTTCTGAATATTAACTGCACAGGCAGTAATATTTCTTGTAGCTTAGAAAAAAATTGACTGGCTTAACAGAAAATGCAATTGGAATAATTTAGAAATAGGATCTGGCATTAACAATAATGATGCTGAAGAAACTATGTGTTACATTATGGTGGCTTGTCTGTTTTGTTTGTTTGTTTCCCTTGATGAGCACAGTACACTTCTTTCTTTGTCTTTTATCTTCTATCTCAAATTCTCAGTATTAAAGTTGAAGGATGAAGAATAATACATTATAATGTACCAGACCTTATGCTAAACACTAGATATGCCTTATAGTATTTGATACTCAGGAAAACTCTAGGGTAGATACCATTATTATCTTCATATTACAAATCAGAAAACTGAAGACTGGAGAGGTTAAATAATTTCCCCAGTGTTACAGTGAACAAGGATGTAAACCAGAATCTGAAAGCCCTTGATCTTAACCTAGATATGTCAGAATATCAAATCATTTACTATAATTTGGTACCTATCAAAATTTCCACAACTGCCAATGATAGAAGAAAACTGTTTTATGATTCCAATCTTCTTTCTAGAATAACTGAACATTTTCTGATTTATGCTTGAAGTTACTTCTCTCTTTCTAAAGTTTCTATTGACATTAATAATGATCTGAGAGTGACATGAGTTGATTATTATGCCAAAGTAACCCTTACCTGCTATGAAAGAGAACAGAAGTGATTGGGATTCTTGGTGCATTTGAGATCCTGAGAAAATTCCATGTCAACTCTCCACAAAAATCTCCCACATCCAGAGTCTAATTTACCAATTACAAAATTATATCTTCAGGGCTAAGTGGTCTCTGATTTATTGGTCTGGAAGAGTTAATGTACCTTTAACAAATACAAAAGATCTCTCCTAGGAATATCTTTTGTTTTTTTTTTTTTGTTTTTTTGAGTCAGAGTCTCACTCTGTCGCCCAGGCTAGAGTGCAGTGGCATGCTCACGGCCACCCCAGCGTTGACCTGCTGGACTCAGGCGATCCTTCCACCTCAGCCTTCCAAGTAGCCAGAACTACAGGTATACGCTACCATGCCCAACTAATTTTTTGATATATTGTAGAGACAAGGTCTCACCAAGTTACCCAGACTGGTCTTGAACTCCTGGGCTCAGACAGTCCTCTAACCTTGGCCTCCCAAAATGCTGGGAGGAATATCTTAAACATAGTGAAAATCTGCTTTAACAATGGTCATCTAAAGTCAGTTAGATTTCATTGTTATAAATTAGCACCACTAACTAAAATCCTTGCCCATTCAAAATAATATGTGTTGTCATATAGCACTAACACTATTATTAAACTGCCAGAGATTATTACTATTAAAATAGTTTAAAACTATTATTTTTAGAAAACAAACTTTGTATAATGTCCTATTAGGGTCCATTAATTGATGAGAAAAAAGGAAATCAGATGACATTTGCAAAAATAAAATTGGCATCAGTTGAAACATCTGTACCATTTCTCTTATTTACAGGATATTTTTATCCTGCAAAATGACAGACTACTTAGATTAGTCTCTTATCACAACAACAAAATAAAGTTGTGTTTGGATGGCTTCTAATTTGCATTTAAATGATTCCTGTTGCAGCATTTTGTAAGCACAAGCAAACAAAAGATTGCTTTGAATGACATAGGCCTCTACACCTGAGAGGGAAATATATCATCTACAAAATTTAAAAGTACAGATTTTAGTAAATGCCTCTGAAAAGGAATGATAAGAATCTGCATTTTTTTCCTCCCTCCTAGAGTTTATCTTTCTAATAATGCTCCAGAAGAAAAGTTCTCATCTACTTTCCTTAGGTAGGGATCCATGAGACAATGAAGCACATTGAGATTTGAGGCATATTGGAGATAAAATCATGTGATGTCCTCAGATAGACTTTCTTTTACTGTTCATTACCGTTGACTCTAATTGCCTTTGTAAAATAATGTCATGTTATGAACCAGAGATGGAGTGAAGAGAAGTATAGGTGATAGGTGAGATCCTGACCTGTGAAGGACCAAAGATTCTGTAAGACAATGACTACAGTTGAACCTGGATATCTGGACAGGAAAAAGTTGTGTCATTTTGTTGTTATTTGCATGTGCTTCTGTTTAAAAGATAACTTAAGATCCAGAAAAACAACTCACACCAAGGGTTGTCACATTACAGGCTAGCACTTCTCTTATAAATAAAGTTATCAGAACACTGCTAGTGCAGAGTATACTAGTTGAAATGGAGTCCACTTGGCCTGCAGAGTTGAAAATTTTTACTAACTGGCCCTTTATAGAAAAAGGTTGCCAACCCTCAAGTTAGACATAGTAACTTCAGTAAGAAGTTGTAAGTAGACTATCAGGATATTTAAGCTTTTAAAGTATTAAAAAACCATAATTATCTGCTTCCTATGGCAGGGAGGCCAAAGAGAGATGAAGCTGTCACAGTGCTCACACAATGCTCAGTCCTTCATTCACCAGAGTGACTGAGTGCCATCTCTAAGACTGGGCTGATGCCAGGCACTCAAGACAAGGCAGTGAGGAGAAAGAGCATAGTGCCTGTTCTCATGGAGTCAGGCACCAGAGTAAAATAGTGTACAATGTAGGCAAATATCCATGCTTTTATCGCTCTTACCTTTTTGGAGGTAGTGGGTGGAGCAAGGATGGAGTATAATACATCTGGAGAGACTGGAGTTTTAAAATGACCAGGGAAGATTTCACTGAGAATGTGACTTTGAATAAAGGTCTAGAGCAGTGGTCCCCAACCTTTTTGGCGTTAGGGACTGGTTTTGTAGAAGACAAGTTTTCCACAGATGGGGGTGGCGGGGGGAGGGAGGATAGGAGGGTTATGTGCAGTCAAACATCACTGCTAATGTTACTCTGTATTTGCAGCCACTTCCCAGTGCCAGCATGACTGCCTCAGCTTCACCTCAGATCATCAGGCACCTCAGATTCTCACAAGGAGTGTGCAACCCAGATCCCTCTCATGTGCAGTTCACAATAGGGTTTCTGCTCCTATGAGAATCTAATGCCTCCACTGATGGAACAGGAGGTGGAGCTCAGGAGGTAATGCAAGCAATGAGGAGCAGCTGTCGATATAGATGAAGCTTCACTTACTCTCCTGCTGCTTGCTGCCTGCTGTGCAGCCCAGTTCCTAACAGGCCCTTGGAGTTGGGGAACCCCAGGTCTAGAGGACTTAAAGGACTTAGCCATGCTGCTTGCCATGCTTCTATACTTTCTCTACAGAAAAAAGAGAGGTGATGGGGCATGACCGAAAGACAACATCAGGACAGGATTTTTTTTTTTTTAACATTGGGGGATTAACAGCATGCTTGTTGCTGGAAAGGAACAATGTAGTACAGAGGAATAAATTGATGTTCCTGGAAGGTGCTAGGACAGTATCTTTGAGCCCATACAAGGCGATTGATCAAGAGAAGAAACTAGCCTTCCCTTTGGTACAAAGACAGTTTGTACATAGTAATATAAGAGAAAGTAGAGGACACAGATGCAGGTAAGTGGGTAGTTACAGTGACTGAAAATCGTTCTTTTTAAAAAGCTTTGTTTTTTTTCTTTCCCTGAGGAAAAAAATAAAGCATGGTATAATCAAGGAATTAAAAGAAGAATATCCAATCTATAAAGTAAGCAGTAGCCTGGAGACAGATGAGGCTAAAGAGGTCAGCCAGACTGAGGATATAACAAAGGAAAATCAATGAAGAATGGGGTTAAATAAAATTTGCCTTTTAAAAAAGATCTCTGTGTCTACTGCTAGAAATTAGATGGGAGAGTAAGACAAGAATCTCAATGGAGAGGCCAATCAGAAAGCCACTGCAGTAGTTCAGGAGGTAAATGATGGTGTCACGACCTAGAGTAGAAGTGGTAAGTAAAAGATAAATGGTTGGATTTTGAGAAATATTTAAAGACAGAAGAAATAGAATTGCCTCACTTAAAATCGAGTGTAGAAGAAATTCCTGGTGCAAAGAGTGAATAAAAAAGAGTCTAGGAATGGATGTGATCACTCAAGAAGGAGGATTAGGATTCTGGTTTGATATAGTGAGTAAAGAAGCTGGGTATTGTTGAAGAGGACAGCCAAATTTCACAACTGGCTAGTAGTGAAGAGGCAGATCAACAAAAGTCATATGGTGTGGAAGGTACATTCTCTAACAGATCAGTCTGGCTCAGTCTAAATACTGGTTATTTTTTGTTTTAAAAAATTCCTGAAATCATATTGACTAATTTTACTTGTGTAAAAAAATGTTAACTTTTCATTCCCATAGTAAGACCAAAGTAAGATCGTACAAAGAGAATGGGTCAGAAGTTTACAGGCAGATTGATGGTGGACATGGGGTCAATGGGCACTTCCAGTTTTCTGTTCTAGGCCCAACTCACAGACATTTCTTATTTTGAAGGTTCTCTCAAGGAACCAAGTGTATTTTTATTTCTGTATCTCTCCTAAATATGTGCAGGATCCAAACTCTATGAATAAATCCTCTTTATACATCTTGCAGACACAAGTAGTTTTCAATGGGCTTCCATTCTGCATATTAATAGATATTTCTGCTTATAAAAATTATAGCCTTGCAGACCTTGTCAAAGGATTGCTATTAGACTGAATTAAGAAATGAATATGAAAATAAAAGCATAAAAGGAATCATCCCTACTAGTCAGTAAAGTAGGTTTGAAATTTTAGAAATGTTTTCAAACTGAAGACCCAACCCATGGAACAAGTCATCTTACTCTGAATAAGACTTGTTTCTCACTTGGACAGTAGGAAGAAGGTGTTATGTTTTTTAAAAGCTCATGTTAAATCAAATAAAAACTCCATCTAATTATGGAGTTAATATACTTTATACCATATAGTATACTTTATTAGCATGGCATACTTTACTAATGGAAAGATTAAAATGAAAAGCCAAATAGGAAGATATTAAGTATGTTTTTTTCACAATAGAGCTTGCTATAGTTTGGGGAGACATTGTCTTGGGTCTAAGGTTATGTTAGGATAAGAAATCTATGCTTTGAAGCCCACCTAGCCTCTTTCTATGGTCTGTTGTTTTCCTGATTTTATTGTGGCTTGATGCCATTGTGTTTTAGTGAAAATTCCCTTCTATAGATTACCAGGAGAGCAGAACATGGAGTGTGTTTTGTGTAGGGGCAGGTATACACAGATATGGTTATTTGGTCATGCTTCAAACTTGAAGAACAGTTTGGTCAAAATCTCCAAATCTGTAGGATGAAGTTTTGGAAAAATTAGAATGTTACTGGAAAAAAATAAAATAAAAAAGAAGATGAAAAAAGAAACATTAAATCTGACTTCTACCTCTCTGAGATGTTTAGTCAAAATGGAGGATGAGCATATAACCTTTGGGTTCAGAGTGGAACGTAGAAAGATATTCCATTGACCACATGCTAATAACAAAAGGAAAGTCGAGAAAAAAAGTGCTTCAGCAACCTTGTGAGTCAAGTTCCTCTCTCGTGTTCTTATATGTTTTTGCCCTCTCATTGGGGGAAACGACTTTGATTCTGTCCCTTTCTATGACACCTCAACATCATTGGATCTCCTGAGGTTGGTTCCGTTCACCTTCTTCTTGGCCCTTCTCCAGTCTCCTAGTCTTTCCTACAGAGAAAGTGTGGGGAGAGAGTGGCTGGAACATGGGTCTGAAGTTGATTCAGTGATGCTGTTCTCTTTAAGAGAAAAGAATAGCAATTACTAATATAGTATTAACCAAGTACAATGAGAATATTTAAAGTGAGAAAAGAAATCACTAGAAATTAAAATTTTAAGTAGATGTATATTCCAAATATTATAAAACACTACAAATCATAGCATATATCATAACTTTCCAACTTAATCTATAATACGTTTTCCCTTTCATTTTGGCCTTATATTCTTTTATTGTCTCTTCAAACAACATTGAAACTGAAATATTGTCTATGAATAGATAATATAAGTGAAACTTTTCTCTAGGATGGTCGACTTCAAAAAAACAATTGTTAATAGTTTAGAATTTTTGGTAATGTTATATAAATTAAGGTTGTTATGATAATTTGAGAAATCTTTAATTTCTTGTTTTTTTAAATATTTGAACTTTAAGATTTCAGGACATTTTGTTGGTGTGTGTGTGTGGTGACAAATCTTACATACTCTTTTATTCTTTAGCCAGTTTGTCTTTAAGGTCCTCACTGTAGTGTCATAACATAAGCTTTAGATCACTTTTATCAGTCAGCATTTTATGTCAAATAAGGAAAAAAATTAAACATTTGTTCAATGTAATAGTTTGATTCACTTCTCTTTATTAATTCACTTGGCAAGTAATCCAAAGGCAATTTGTCATATCTATTTAAAATTTGTCTCATCCTTTTAATGAATTACTGCTTTTGAGATGATCTGAAAAAGCCTTTATAATTTGTGGCCTGATATCTGAGTTTCTTTTGATTTAATCACTTGGTTTTATTGCATTTTTTCATATTCCAATCCTTGTATTTGAAATTTCCTCTTAGTCACTAAAGTCACTAACTGTTCCTTAGTTCCTTAATAAAAAAAATTTTTCATGATATAAAAGTATCTTTCATATATGTCCACATCAGGAGTCAGTAATTTCTTACCCGTCTTACTGAAACATGAAAAACATCTTTCTAACTCATTTCTTGTAGTGGGATAATTTTAATTATAATTTTGCAAATCTTGTCAAATCATATGACTACATAAACACATTGCCATAGTCCCACCCCAGAGCCTTGGAAGGTGCTTATTCAAGTAGAGAGCCCTAGAGTTTCAGCTTCATCACCTTCACCTTAAACCCACTTCTGCTCTTGTCCCTGCTCTCTGGCACCTCCCATAATACACACATTAATACATACCCAGGACACATCCATACTATTTATTTTTCTTTCTGCCTCTTTTTTGCTATGTTCACCCCCCTAGCACTTATCACCATCTAACACACTATCTGTTTTGCTTACTTATTTTGTTCATTGTTCATCTTCCCACAGTAGAATTTAAGCTTCACAAAGGTAGGTGTATTTGCTTCCTGGGGCTGCCACACAAATTACCACAAACTGGGTGGCTTAAAATAAAAGAAATTTATTCTCTCTGAGTTGTGGAGGCCAGAAGTTCAAAATCAAGGTATCCATAGGATTGGGTTTCTCTGGAGGCTCTGAGGGATAATTGATTTCAAGCCTCTCTCATAGCACCCACTGGCTTTGACACATTCCTTGGTTTGAGGCTTAATAAATCCAATCTCGGCCTTTGTCGTCACATGACCTTTTTCTCTGTGTCTTCTTCTTTTCTTTTTCTTAAAAGGAAGTTTTAAAGCAAGTCAATAATCACTGGACTTAGGGTTCACCCCAATACAGAATGATCTCATCTGGAGATCCTTACCTTAGTTATATCTGCAAAGACCCTTTTTGACAACTAAGTTTACAGTTATATTATGGTGGACTTATCTTTTCCAGGCCACAGTTCAACTCACTACAGAAGCTACAGTTTTCCTGTTGTGTCCACTGATGCATTCCCAACACTGGACCAGAGCCTAGAATGTAGTTAAGTCTAATAAATATTTGTTGAAGGAATATATTGAGAGCCTACAACATGCCAGATGCTGACATAGGCACTTAGAGCATTGCAATTTAACTCTAAATATAATTCATCTTCTCTTCTCAATTCACATGTAAGTTCTTTGAGGGTTAAAACTCTTTTGTGGTGTTTTTTGTACATTTTGGATTTCTTAAAACAATACTGAGTATGTAGCTAGAAACACACAAACAATAGATATATGAATGGGTAAGAGAGTCATTTGGTATCACTGTTGATTTGGTTTATCTTGCCACGTAAGCTTTCTGTTCCTCCTTTCTCTGCTTGGTAATATATCCTTTTGGAAGAAACACTCTTGCCAAAAGAGGATAGCATTTTTACATTCGAGAGAACTGTTCTTTGCTCAAGATATAGGAATGTATGAGAGAAATATATGGATAAAATCTTACCTATAAATTCTAATGTCAAGGCTTAGTGATGAAATTTGTCATTAAGATAACTGTAAGAGGGCAACTCCCTTGGGTCAAGGCTTAGTGATGAAATTTGTCATTAAGATAATCATAAGAGGGCAACTCCCTTGGGTCCCCTCCTACTGTGGGAGCTTTTTTGTCTTCATAAAGCAAAACATAGCAAAAAAGACAATCATAAGATATCGTACTTACTTAAACCGTATATTATATTCATGTTCCCTACTATTTATATGCTAAAACCTTATAATGATTTGAATGTGCAAAACCAAATATCAGAAAAAGAAGATAGATTAGAGGCTATTACCAGTAATTTATTCCTTCCCCCCCAAATGTTTGCCAGAAATACCAAAGGCCCTAATTTGTCCATTTAAATTTACCTCAAAAGAGCATTCCCCAAATTGCCTATTTCTTCTGTGATTGCTATAAATCAGAAAAACTATCAAGGCCTTCCACTGTGAATATTATATGAAATTGATAGAACAATCTCTTTTTTATGTTGTACTCACTATTTAGTTACTTACTTTGATAATACATTTAGAGTCTCAAAATATGTTTTTAGGATGACAATTCACTTATATTTTCAGAATAAAATGTTGTAATATCATACTTTCTTGAACAAAATCTTTTTAGAAAAAAAGAAGTAGGAGATACTTTATAGCATTTGAAATCTGCTACCTGATGTCCATTTATCTGCTTTCTAATTTATTAGATATGAATATATAATTAAAATATTACTTTCCTTAACCTTTCTATGTGTTGTACATGTAATGAAATATATATGTGAAAATATACTTGTTCTATTCCTTTTCTCTATACCACCAGAAACCACTTCCACTCATATGTTTATACTAGAAGAGCTTTCAAATATCATATAAAACATTGTCAGCTAAAAAAACTTAGGTCTAAAAAACTCTTTTGCTAGTGACTAAACAAACACACACACATACCTTAAGTTACTTATTTGATAGCAGAAAAAAATTACATCTTTATATAGAAGTAAAATTTAAAAAGATGTCTATCCTGCCTATCCAATTCTTTACTGGAAAATATGACATATGAAATGGTTCCTTCATATATCGACATTCAGTATTTATAAGAAAAACTACAACTAAGAAAGTTACCTTCCCCTTCAAAAATAAAAATAAAAAGAAGAAATGAACCTATTTTGGATGAACTGATTGGTTACCAGGATCACAGTTCTGATTTTGAGCATTCTTATAGTTTCAAGAATGGCATTCAGATGCTTTCTTAGGTATGGGTGTCGTTATTTTTAGCAAAAGAAATCTTTCACCTGTAGTCATCTCAAAGCAAAAAGAATTGTATAAATCAGTGCCAAGCTTGTTTTTATTCCTAAATACCTTACCACATATATATATTTATGTTATGTAAATTTTATTGCCTTAATTTTTAGAATAAAGATTTAGAAGATTAAAATGGAACTTTCAAAATGCAAATGTATTTACACTCTTCTCTGCTTTTTTATACATCTCAAAGTTTGCTTTAGTTTGGGCAATGAAATTGGACTAGTCAGTTTAATTTTTCTGCTAGTCAGTTTTATCTCTTAGATTCCCGGAAACAAAACCAAGGTACAAGATTTCTGCTGAGAACACTGTAAGAAATGATTAAAAGCAGACTCTAAATAAGCATATACATTGAAACACATTTTCTACAAGCTTTATACATTTAAAGAAGACTATGTGTGCCTTAATTCTGAAAGCATGCCTCTTTGTAATTGAGGAATATAGAAATATTTGCAATTCTTCTGTAATCTTGGCTCACAAATAGAAACGTTTGGTTGCATTTGGTTCACAAGCACACAGAGGCCTGTCTGCTTTTGGTTCTATGTTATGCAAATTTTTCTTTCTTTCTTTCTTTCTTTCTTTCTTTCTTTCTTTCTTTCTTTCTTTTCTTTCTTGTCACTATGACTATGTAGGTGCTATAATGTTATTGAAAGATTTTACAACACATGAATCTAGAATTACCTTTCTGTTAGGGTTGCAGCTACATCCCCGGCCCTAACAAGTTGCTAGTACAGGACTGATGGACAAGGGCAGGAGCAGTCAGCAGTTAAGGAGCTTGAGTTCTTGTGAGGAAGGGCAAGGGGGCAGGTGTTGTCTTCAGGAGTCAGAGAACTGTCCTGCAGGCTGACAGTTGTTTATTAATTTAGCTGAAGGACACAGCAGTTGCTTGGGACCACCCAGAACTCCACTTTCTCCCATTAGAAGTCAACGTTCTAATGATTTTGTGGCCACTTGCTTTATGATTCAAAGTTTCCAGCCATCTAAGACCTGGCCCACTCTTGTGTTTTGTTTTTTGGGGGTTTTTTTACTCTTATTTTTGCACTGTTGTGAAATTCATTTGCCTTTCCACCTTTGTCTGTAGAAGTCAGAAGTACAGGGGTCTTACAGGTGAGTTTGTTACCAACAAGGTCAGCTTTGCCCCCAAAATGGGGTTCTTTCCTGTCCAGTGTCAAAATGCCAATATGAGAAAATGAAAGTGTGAGTCAAAGTGACACGCTTTAATTCTATCACCATAAAATGGAGAAGCAGGAACAATGATGCTCAAATCAACTTCTTATTGTGTGGGAAGTGAGGGTTTTTAAAATTTTTATTTTAAAGATGTGGAGTACAAGTTAAGATTAGGTACATAAGTGGTCTACATACAGGTTAAGTTTGGGCCTCCCACTGGTCCTCACTTTATCTGGCTTAGGATCAGGTACGCTGGGTGATGTTATGTGCCCCATCTCCTTCTGGCAGTGTTCTGCTTGCTACCACCAATCTCATTCTTGTAGTATTGTGATAAATGTTCAAGGTCCACTTATGAGTGAGAATATGTGGTACTCAGTTCTTTGTTTCTGTGAAAGATTACTGAGTATGATAGACTCTAAATCCATCCAAGTTGCTGCAAAGTCTATAATTTTGTCCTTTGTTATAGTTGCATAATGTTCTATCATGTATATGTACCACTTTTTTTTATCCAGTCCACTTTCAGTGGGCAGTGTGGTTGATTCCATGATTTTGCTATTGTGAATAGTGTTGCAATAAACATGTATGTGCAGGTATCTCTTTTGTAGAATGATTTTAGTTCCTCTGGGTATATTCCCAGAAGAAGGATTGCAGGGTCGTATGGAAGATCAATTTTTAGATTTCTTAGAAATCGTCACACTGTTTTTCCACAGAGGTTGTACTAATTTATACTCTCACCAACAGTGTAGAAGTGTTCTTTTTTCTCCACATCCTCTTTAACATCTGTTGTTTGTTGATTTATTATTGATGGCCGGGCATAGAGGAAACATAACTCAAAATGGTAAGAGCCATCTACAATAAATCCACAGCCAACATATTGCTAAACAGACAGAAATTGGAAGCATTTCCCCTGAAAACTGGAACAAGACAAGGTTACCCACTCTAACCCCTCTCATTCAATATAGTGTTAGAATTCCTAACTAGAGCAACCAAATAAGTGATGGAAATCAGGGGTATCCAAGTAGGAAAAGGAGAAGTTAAACTATCCCTCTTTGCTGACGATGTTATGATCCTATACCTTGAAAACCCAAGGGAATCTGTCAAAAACCTCCTTGCATTGATAAAGGACTTTGGCAAAGTCTCAGGGTACAAAGTCAATGTGCAAAAGACAGTTGCATTTTTATACACCAACAACAAACAGGCAGAGAACCTAATAAAAAGCACAATCCTTTTCACAATAAAGATGAAATACCTCGGCATCTTCCTAATCAGAGAAGTGCAAGACCTTTACAAAGAAAACTACAAAACGCGCTCAAATAAATCAAAGAAGACAAAAACAAATGGAAAAATATTTCATGCTCGTGGATGGCAGAATCAACATTGTTGAGGAGTTTAAAATATATAATGAAGGAGCGGACATTAAAAGCAAGTGAAGGAATAAATATTTTCAGGAATTGGGCAGAGATTTCCCAGACTTCAGGTCACATGTCTTTTCTTTCCTTTTTTGGTCAGATGTTTCTTGTCATGGTCATTGAGGGTATGTCATTTAATTTAAAAAGCGTATTATAAGGAGATTAGGGATTCTTCAAAAGTCCAGTAAGTGAGCTGTCATCTTGGTTTAGCTGGTCTGATCAAGAGGGGAACCTCTGTCCTCAAGTCTTTCTGTTTTTTGAAGATAAGCAGATTTCATTGTAAAGGTCTTTCACGTCTCTGGTTAGGGAGAAACCAAGGTATTTCATTTTTTGGGGGGGCTATTGTGAATGCGATTGTCTTTTGCACATTTATTTTATACCCTGAGGTGTCAGGATGGCTGAGTGGTCTAAGGTGCCAGACTCAAGCTTGACTTACACTGCGTTTTTTCAAGTAGGTGGTCTTGAAGCTCACTGATTCTTTTTTTTTTTTTCTTTAAGCATTTAAAAAATCATTATCTCACTCCCTTCTGGCCTGTATGGTTTTTATTGAGAAGGCTGTTGCCAGATGAATTGGAGCTTCCCTATATGTTATTTGCTTCTTTTCTCTTGGTGCTTTTGCAATCATCTCTTGTTCCTTGACCTTTGAGAGTTTGATTAGCATATGTCTTTGGTAGTCGTATTGGGGCCAAATCCATTTGATATTCTCTGACCTTCTTATACCTGGATATTTATGTCTCTTTCAAAATTTGGAAAGTTTTCTTTTTATAAACTTTCTGCTCCTTGTTCTTTCTCTACTCCCTTTTGAACACTGATAATTCTTAACCTTTGTCTTTTGAGGTAATTTTCTATATCTTGCAGGCAATTTTTATTCCTTTCTTCTTTTTACTATCCTCACTGTGTGTCTTCAGTTAGATGGTCTTGATGCTCACTGACTCTTTGCTTGATCCATTCTGCTATTGAGAGCCTCTCATTTTTCTGTTCAGCAAACATATTTCTCAGTTCCAAGAATTCTGTTTGAGTTAAAAAAAACAGAATTCTTACTTAAATCCCTCTGATAAATTCCTGAATTGTTGTTTTGTTTTATCTTGGAGATTACTGAGTTTCCTTAAAACTGGTATTTTGAATTCTTGGTTAGAGAGTTCACATTGCTGTCTCATGAGGGTTTGTTGCTCCCTGTTTGCTGTTGTTTCTTGTGGATGTATATCAATGTCTCTGCATTGATTTGAAGGATTACTTATACATTCCAGTCCTCTCTGTCTGGTTTGTTTTTGTTTTATTGAATATGTTTACTTAGGGATTCTTTGTAATCTACCTGTTGAATTCTTTTGTTTTTGTTTGTTTTCCTGCTAGATTTCTGTCTCCTTTTTTGGCACTAGATGATGCCTTAAGCCTAGGTTTGTCTTGGTTCTAGTAAACAGAGTGCCACCTGAATGGGGAAAGACTAAAGAAGATAGCCCAGCAGTGTGGGAAGGCTGGTTAGGGGTTCAGGCCAGGGAACCTGTGGAATGAACATTCTACGTTGAGGTGCTGCTAAGCAATCACTCTAATTTGGTATCTCCTTTGGCAGAGTTACAAAACAGAGTTTCTTGTACTTTTTAAATTAATTTTGTTTTAAAGATGTGGGATACAATTCAGGATTAGGTATACAAGTAGTCATTGTACAGGTAACGTTTGGGCCTCCCTTTGGTCTCCATTTTGCCAGGTTTGAGGTCAAGTACCCTTATTGGTGTTATGGGCCCACCGAATTCCCAATCCCCTGGCAGTTTCAGGCTATTGCCAATCCCTTTCTTATAGTATTATGGTAAATGTTTAGGGTCTGCTTGTGAGTGAGAACATATGGTACTCAGGTCTTTGTTTCTGTGATAAATCACTGAGTATTTTAGACTCTAAAGCATCCAAGTTGCTGTAAAGTCCAAATTTTGTTCTTCTTTATGGCTGTATAATATTCCATCATGTATATGTACCACATTTTTTTAATCCTGTCTAGTTTCAGTGGGCAGCATGGCTGGTTTCATGTTTTTGCTATTGTAAATAGTGCTGCAATAAACATGCGTGTGCAGATATCTTTTTTGAAGAGTAATTTAAGTTCCTTTGGATATATTCCCAGTAGGGTGATTGCTGGGTTTTTGGAAGGTCAGTTTCTAGATCTTTTAGGAATTGACACACTGTTTTCCATAGAGTTGGACTAGTTTGCATTCCCACCAATACTTGCATTCTCTTTTCTCCACATCCTCTCCAGCATCTGTTGTGTTTTGTTTTATTAATGATGGGCATTCTTTTTGGAGTTAGGTGATATCTCAGTGTCGTTTTGGTTTGCATTTCTCTGATGATTAGTGAGGCTGAGCATTTTTTTGTGTATCTGTTGGCTGCTCATATGTCTTCTTTTGAGAAGTGTTTATTCATGTATTTCTCCAACTTTTTAATGGTACTGTTTGTTGTTTTCCTTTTGGCACAATTGAATTTCTTATAGATCCTGGATATGCAGTTAACAAATATTTTTTTCCATTTTATGGGCTGTCTCTCCACTCTCTTGATGGTTTCTTTTGCTTTGTAGAAGTCTTTCAGTTTGATGAGTTCACACTTGTTTAATCTCTTATGGCATGGACTTTTGGGGTATTAATCAGGAATTGGTTGCCTATTCTGATTTCCGTAAGGGTGTCTCCTGCATTTTCTTAGATTCATAACATTTGAGGGCTTACGTTTAAGTCTTTGATCCATTTGTAGTTGATTTTTGTGTATGGTGATAGGCAGGGGTCCTGTTTTATTCTTCTATATGTGGTCAACCAGTTTTCTTACCATCACTTACTGAATAGGTTCTCCTCTCCCCAGCGGTTGTTGTTGGAGGCTTTGTTGAAGATGTGTTGGTTGAGAAATTAAGGTTTTGTTTCAGGAATCTCTCTCCTGTTTCATTGGTCTTTATGCCTGTTCTTGTACCAATACCAGGCTATTTTGATTATTGTAGCCTTATGAAGTTTAAAGTCTGGAAGTATGATATCTTCTGCTTTGTTTCTTTTGCTAAGGATTGTTTTCGCTATTTGTGGTCATTTATGTTTCCATATGAATTTCTGTATTGTCATTTCCAGGTCTGAGAAGAATTATGTTGGTAATTTCATGGTTATTGTGCTGAATCTATATATTGCCTTTGGTAGGATGGACATCTTAGCAATGTTGATTCTTCCCATCCATGAACATGGAATATTTTTTCATTTGTTTGTGTCATCTTTGATTTCTTTGAGCAGTGTTTTGTAGTTTTTATTGTAAAGATCTTTCACTTTCCTGGTTAAGAGGATGTCGAAGTATTGTGAATGGGATTGTGCTTTTTGCTTGGTTCTCTGCTTGTTTGTTGTTGATGTGTAAGAATACTACTGTCTTTGCATGTTGAATTTGTACCTTGAGACTTTGCCAAAGTCCTTTATCAGTGCAAGGAGGTTTTTGACAGATTCTCTTGGATTTTTGAGGTACAGGATCATATTGTCAGCAAAGAGGGATAACCTGACTTCTTTTCCTATTTGGATATCCCTGATTTCCTTCTGTTGTCTAATTGCTCTAGCTAAGACTTCCAATACAATGTTGAACAGGAGTGGGCAGCCTTGTCTTGTTCCAGTTTTCAGGGGAAATGCTTCCAGTTTTTGTCCATTTAGCAATGTGTTGGCTGTGGATTTTATCATAGATGGCTCTTACTATTTGGAGATATAGTCCTTCTATGCCAAGGTGTGCAAGGATTTTTATCAAGAAGGGATACTGGATTTTATCAAAAGCTTTTTCTGTATCTAATGATATAATCATGTGGTTCTTGTTTTTACATCTATTGATGTATTTAATTACATATATGGTCTTGCAGATGCTGAACCAGCCCTGCATCCCAGGGATGAAGCCTACTTGGTCATGGTGGATGATTTTTGAGATATGTTGTTCGATCCGATTTGCTTGAATCTTTTTGAGAACTTTGCATCTATGCTCATCAGGGATATTAGCCTGTCATTCTCTTTCTTTGTTGGATCTTTACCTGGTTTGGGTACTGGTGTGATGTTTGCTTCGTTAAATTATTTGAGGAGAGTTCCATCTTTCTCAATTGCCTGGAATACTTTCAGTAGAATTGGTATTAGATCCTCTTTGTATGTTTTGTAGAATTCTGCTGGAAATCCATCCAGTCCAGGGCTTTTTTTTTTTTGTAGGTAGTTTTCTTATGACAGAGTCAATTTCCTGGGTTGTTATTGGTCTATTGAGGGTTTTGATTTCTTCTTGTTTCAACCTGGGGAGGTTGTGCGAAGTCAGAAAATCCTCCATTTCATTTAGGTTATTGAGTTTGTTTCCAAACACATGTGTGTAGTAAGCTCTGATAGTCTTTTGTATTTCTTTGGGGTCAACTGTGTCTTGTACTTTTGCATTTCTGATTGTATATATTTGGGCTTTTTCTCTCTTTTTTTGATCATTTTGGCCAGAGGCCCATAAATTTAGAACAGAGTTTTTAGGGCTGAAGATGGTAGCTCCACCTTTCCCATTTGTCTCTTGCTATGCACATCATTATTTCTTCCTCAGGGCAGTGCTTCTGGCTTAGGGAAGCAACAGGTCTTCTGCCAGGGAACCCAAGATGATGGGAAAGCTGGTTGATCTCACATTTTCCAGTGTAGAAACTGTGAGATGAGGGGAAGTTTCCTACGTGCTTGGGCAAGTTGTGGGAAGTATTGCAGATGTGAAAGTCTGTTTCTCTTACTGTCTTCTTAGAGTTTTTTCACTTCTGTGTGGCCCTGAGAACTGTGTCATTCTCATATTTGATTTCTGGGATATTGCTGGTGATAATCTCAGCCCTGCATGTTTGTTATAGTTTTCTGTGAGAGAGAGTAAAGCTAGCTTACTTCTATGCTGCCATTTTGGAACTGAGCATCTGAATCAGCTGTATTTCTTTTTTAAAATCTGTTTATACTAGGATGCAATAAGACCACACAATTTTTAATTTTCTTGTAAAAATTTTAAGCCTTGTAAGTTTTTTTGAAATCTTTTTTTTTTTTTTTTTTTAAAGAGACTAGGTCTTACTTTGTCACCCAAGTGAGAGTGCAGTGGTGAGATCATAGCTCATGTTAGTCTCGAGCTCCTGGGCTCCAGCGATTCTCCCCCCTCAACCTCCTGAATAGCTAGGGTGACAGGTGCACACCACTATGCCTGGCTAATTTTTCTGTTTTTTGTAGAGATGGGTCTTGCTGTGACACCTAAGCTGGGTTTCCCCATTCCTGAGCTCAAGTCATCCTCTCGCCTCTGTCTTCCAGAGTGTTAGGAATATAAGTGAGCCACTGCACCTGGCTGAGACAGTCTTCTTTCCTCATACCTTTTCGATATTTTCTTCTGGATATTATATGAGATCATTTTGATGGTAGCTTTTTATTTTGTCCATGTATAGACTGTTGTTTTTTTGCCCTGTTTCCACAATAGCTTTCAGGCTACAGTTGATATTAGACTGTTGTTTTTTTGCCCTGTTTCCACAATAGCTTTCAGGCTACAGTTGATATTTTCTCTCTCATTACTTAATCATGACCAAATTAGGTTGGTCTGACCTTAATATTTTACTTATTTAACAAACACTTATTGAACTCTCTGTGTGTGCATTTTTCTAAGTACTGTCTGACATTAGTGTACTATGTGTTTTTGAGTGTGGATTGTCTTGTCTCTGCTCTGTGTCAACTTGTGCAGTGGTCATATTCTTGTGATTATCTGCAGCTGGATAAAAAAAGATTGAACAACTGCCAGCGAAGTTCCAAGTTTCCAGGAAAATATCACCTATAGAAACTCTTTACTGATAGTATACCTTTTCATAACCTTTATTATGAACCTTTGATTTCTGAATGAATTTTATAGTTCTCAGTATATTCTGAAGTCCTATTTCTTTCTATTTTTGTATCTATCTGTTTCCTTTAGCTGTGGAGATTATGGTTCCCTGCACACAGGGCACCAACATCATTCATTCTTTACTTCAGTTCAGATGTTTTCTGGGAGTTGCTGGCCCTGAATGGATTTGTATAAAACACCAATAAATGTTAGAAAAAGAATCATCATGGAAGAGTCACACCTACCAAATACTTTGATTTTTTTTTTTTTGACATAGAATCTTTCACTTAAGTGAAGTAGAAAGTATCCTTCTATCTCATTTTTCTAATGTTCTATTTCCTGAAGCTAACTTACATTTTCTTTCTGCTAGGCCTGTGTCGATATTTTTTAATTGATCTGTTTCTATTTACTTTATATTTGTTGGAGATTCCTCCAGGGTTCCTTCATGGGTTGTCTGTTTATCTCGGTTCTTATTGTTATTGAGATGTTTTCCTCCCCTTTCTCTTTCTAGGTATTTTAGTGAGCACTTGGAGGAGAAACCATTGGTGAAATGCTAACCAGATGTCATTTTATCTAGGAAGACTAGAGATATTCTTACCCTGGTTTTGATAGGATTATTCTTGCGATATGATATATATACTTCCATCCTCTTTATAATTGCATAGTGAAGAAATTTATGATAAGTCAGCTTCATCACTTTTGTAATCAGTTATTGTGCTTTGCTATAGATTCAATTACAGATTAGATATTGGGACTAAAATGCAAATACACACTGACTTTGAAACTTGATTTCTTAAGAAAAAAAAATGTCCTTGATCTCAGCTTGCTTTGTGGTCTAATGTCTCTTTTTCAAGAGGATAGGCTGAGGCATGTGGAGCATGTGACCTTCTGAGCAGTGTATCACAGTTAGCTTTCTGCAAAACTAATAAGTGAGTCAAAGGCTTACTCATGATCTCCCAAATGGTTTTTTCTTTTACTCCAAAAAAAATCATAATCTCTATTCCCATGAAGTGTTATTTGATTTTTCACACCATTGAATATGTGCTTTATTAATATAGTAGACCACAGACGATTCCTCCTGAGCTTTTATCTCTTTAAAAAATCATTCCTGACCCTGTGTTCGTGCAGTGTATGATGAAGCCTGAGCCATCACTTTTAGACCAACAAATAGTCCTCCTCTATCCCTCCATTAATTCATCACTAATTATATGCAGAGTTGGAGCTACTTCTGTTATGAAGCAAGGCCAAAATTTTGTTTCTGATTTCATTAGTGTTCTTCTTTTAAACCCTCACCTTCTTGTATCTTGTTTATTTGTAGGATGTGTTTTTTGTACCCTCCTTCCACTAATTATTTGCTCTCCCTTACAATCATTGTTTCTTTCTTCATTTTGAAGGCTGCTTCAAGATACCCTGGATGTCTCTCACTGCACTGGTCCTTCTAACATTCATACAAAATTACCCATCTTTTCTTTGCTTTTATAGTTAGGTTTCTTTAAGGAGGTATTTTACTCATTCCCACCATTTTCTCATCTTCCGTTCTTCAGCCCAATCCATTCTGATGTCTTCCCTCATGTTACCAAAACGTCTCCTCCCAGGGTTGCCAGTGACTTCCAGTCTGAATTTTGGGCAGTCTCTCTTCATTATGACGTTTGCTTCTTCTTTTCTTGTCACGTACATTTCTTCTTCAATGCAGTCTTCTTCGCATGTTCATTCTACTCTCATGTCACTGTAGATTCTCTCCTGAGACAGTACATTTCTTTTTTTATCTATCTATCTATCTGTCTATCTATCTATCTATCTATCTATCTATCTATCTATCTATCTATCCATCTGTCCATCTATCCATCCACCTATCCATCCATTTTAAAGATGTGGGGTACAATTCAGGTTTAGGCATACAAATGGTCATTATGTAGGTACCCTTATTGATGAGGTGTGTTCCCCAGAAAATACATTTCAAGACTATGGCTTCAGTAGCCATCCTTACAACGATGATTTACAAATGGGTATCATAGCCTTGGACTAGTTACATTAATTTCTTTGTGTCACTTACTTCTTTTTTATTTTTAATCAGCGTCTCACTCTGTTGCCCAGGCTGGAGTGCAGTGGCATGCTCATGGCCACTGCAGCCTTGACCTGGGGGCTCAGGCGATCCTTCTGCCTCAGCCTTTCAAGTAGCTTGAACTACAGGCATGCACCACCATGCCCGGCTAATTTGTTGATTTATTGTAGAGATGAGGTCAAGTTGCCCAGGCTGGTCTCGAACCCCTGTGCTCAGGCAATCCTCTCGCCTTGGGCTCTCAAAGTGCTGGGATTACTGGCTGGAGCCACCATGCCCAGCCTGTATCACTTGCTTCTATATGATATTTTAATATATTTTATTTCTTTACAGTCCACATTCAAGTTTATTTTATACAGCATTCCAGGATTGTGTCATATAACTATTTCTTTCTCTTGTAATTTTCTTCTGCATGTTACTTTTATTTTTGCTGCTTCTGTTCTTTTTTCTTGTCTGTTTTGATGCTCTTCTGTTCAGGTTCAAGCTTTCCAGCAGATGTTACAAATTTCTTGGCTTCAGAATGAGTCATTCTGTACTTATATTCAGTTTGGCCCACACAATGTTTTGAAAATTTTGAGTTATTTGCCAACATTATAAAATCAAATTTAACATAATTTTAGATTTCTGAATCCTCTTGAACTATAAGAGATATGGCAATACTGAGTCCTTTTCAAGGCAACAAATGAAATTGGAGAGTGCTTGGACTGGTTCATAAGGGAAGTCACAACTGCTTCCAAAAAATTATCATAGAGACCACGTTTTCTGTTCTTTGTGCAGTAAAATTATGTATCAATAATAAGTAACCAGTTTTTTAGAAAAACCTTCATGTTTGGAAACTTAAAATTGTACTTTTAAATAAGTTGGGGTTAAAAGGAAAACACAGCAAACTTGGCAGATATTTAAAACTGACAGATAAGGAAGGTATTACTCATCAAACATTTAAAGCAAGAGTCTCCAGCCCCCAGGCCCTTGTCTGTGGCCAGTCCTTGGATGATCTGTGGCGTGTTAGGAACTGGGCTGCATGCAGCAGGAGGTCAGCAACAAGCAAGTGAAGCTTCTTCTACATTTACAGCCACTCCCCATTGCTTGCATTACTGCCTGAGTTCTGCCTCCTATCAGATCCATGGTGGCATTCAGTTCTCATAGGCGCACAAACCCTACTGTGAACTGCACATGCAAGGGATTTAGGTTGCACTCTCCCTATGGGAATCTAATGTCTAAAGATCTGGGTGGAGCTGAGGCAGTGATCCTAGTGCTGGGCAATGGCAGCAGACATAGATTAACCTTGGCAGTGAGGTTTGACTGCACAGAGACCACCCTAAATCAGTTGCCTGCAGAATCATACCAAAACCCTGCCAGCAAGTGGCAAGTGAGTTGATGTACTTCAACTGCCCAGCTGCGTCTGGTGGTAGGCTTCAAGTCAGAATCTGACACTTATTTTAGTCCACACGTGGCCTGCCCATTATTTTATTTGCCACTTCCATCTGCACCTCTTTTTTAATGGTGAGTTGCATGATTATTTCATTATGTATAACACTGTAATAAAATAGAAATTAAGTGCAAAATAAATGTTATGTGCTTGAATCATCTTGAAACCATCCTCTCCTTCCACACCTGGTCTGTGGAAAAATTGTGTTCCATGAAACCAGTCCCTGATGCCAAAAAGGCTGGGGACCACTGTTGTAAAGTACCACTAAGTAGATATATAGGCTTGCAACGAGCTAAGCCTTAACCCCCCAAATAAATAAGAAGATAACAAAAATATGAAAAAATATGAAATAAAACTAGGAGAGAGGAAATCAATGAAATTTGAAGCACAATATAGAGAATCACAAAAACCAATGGAATAAAGGAATAAATTAGTTTGTGTTAGACTCATCAAGAAGAGAAGAGAAAACACTAAAAGATAAGAATTAAACAAAGGGAAAAGAAGATACCCAGAAATATAATTACATAAAGGGCCTTTGGCTCAACTTTTCATTTTTGTCACCTGACTCTGGTAGACCTTTGAATTTGGACCCCTACACCACAGTTGCAGTTACTTTTTCTTTTTAATTGAAGTGAAATTTACCAAACATAAAATTAACCATTTAAAAGCGAATAATTCAGTGACGTTTAGTACATTCACACTGTTGTACGACTACCAGCTCCATTTACTCTCAGGCCACTTTCATCACTGCGAATGAAACCTATGCTTACTATGCAGTTAATTCCCATTCTTCACCCCCTTCCAGATCCTCTTAACAATGAATCTGCTTTCTATGTCTATGGATTTCTTTTTCCTGGGTAGCTCATATAAATATAATCATACAACATGTGTCTTTTGTGTCTGGCTTCTTTCACATAGTATGTTCTTGAGGTTCATCCACATTGTATTGTTATTTCACTAATTTTTATGACTGAATAATATTCTGTTGTGTGTATATTTGGTTATCCAGTCAACTGTTGAACATTTGGTTTGTTTCTATCTTTTGGTGCTTATGAATAGTCCTGCTGTGCACATTCATGTATAATTATTTGTTTGAGTACCTGTTTTCAGTTTTTTGGGTATATAGTTAAGATTGGAGTTGGGCTGGCCTTGGTGGCTCAACCTGTAATCCTAGCACTTTGGGAGGCCAAGGTGAGTGGATTGCCTGAGCCGTGGGTTGGAGACCAGCCTGGGCAACTTGGCAAGACTTCGTCTCTACAATAGATCAAACATTAGCTGGACATGGTATTGCGCACCTGAAGTTCCGGCTACTTGAAAGACTGAGGCGGAAGGATCACCTGAGCCCAGCAGGCTGACACTGGATGACTGTGAATGTGCCATGGCACTCCAGCCTGGGTGACAGAGTGAGACTCCAAATCAAAAAAAAAAAAAAAAAAAAAGAATGGAATTTCTGGGACAGCTAACTGTTCTTATAAACTTGGCTTTTCTTATTGGTCTTCAAAATAATACCCTGGCAGTTGGCACATATAGTTCCCTTTAACCTTAGTTGTAGCTGCTGCTATAGGCCACAAAAGGAGACTAGTCATTGAGAATTTAAGGGTTTCCAGGTATTTGATAAGACTTTTTTTCTAGTGGGCTTGTCTACTTAAGAATTCAAACCATAATTATAAGGCCACAATAAACAAAACAGCATGGTATTGGTGTAAGAACAGGCGTATAGACCAATAGAACAGGATAGATATTCTGGAAGCAAAACCTCAATTTCTCAAACAATTCATCTTTGACAATGTCTCCACTAACAACCACTAGGGAGAGGTGAACTTATTCTGTAAATGATGCTGGGAAAACTGGCTGACCACATGCAGAAGATTAAAACAAGACACCTACAAGTCAACTCTAAATTGATCAAAGACCTAAAAGTAAAACCTCAAACTGTAAGAACCTTAGAAAATGCAGGAGACACCCATATGGAAATTGGACCTGGCAACCAATTCCTGATCAAAACCCCAAATGTCCATGCCATGAGAGATAAGATAGAAAAGTGGGACCTCATCAAACTGAAAAGCTTCTGCAAAGCAAAAGAAACCATCAAGAGAGTAGGGAGACATCCCACAGAATAGGAAAAAAATATGTGCCAACTATATATCTGACAAAGGCCTAACATCTAGGATCTACAAGGAACTTAAACATGCTGAAAAGAAGAAAACAAACAGCCCTATTAAAAAGTGGGCAGGCCAGGCTTGGTGGCTCTGCCTGTAATCCCAGCACTTTGGGAGGCCTAGACAAGTGGATTGCCTGTGGGCTTGAGACTAGCCCGGGCAACTTGGCAAGACCTTGTCTCTACAAAAAATGAAAGAAAAAAAAGTTAGCTGGGCATGGTGGTATGTGCCTGTGGTTCCAGCTGCTTGGAGGGCTGAGGCGGGAGGATTGCTGGAGCCCAGCAGTTTGATGCTGAGGTGGCCGTGAACCTGAGTGCCACTACACTCCAGCCTAGGCAACAGAGTGAGACTACAACTCAAAAAAAAAAAAAAAAGATGGGCAAAAGATATGAATAGACACTTCTGAAAAGAATACATATGAGCAGCCAACAGATACATGAAAAAATGATCAGCCTCACCAGCCATCAAGGAAATGCAAATTAAAACCACACTGAGATACCACCTAACTCCTGTTAGGGTGGCCATCATCAATAACTCAAAAAACAACAAATGCCGGAGAGGATGCAGGGAAAAAGGAACACTTCTACACTATTGAGAGTTTAAACTAGTACAACTTCTGTGGAAAACAGTTTGGTGATTTCTAAAAGATCTGAAAATCGACTTTCCATATGACCCCACAATTCCACTTATGGGAATATACCCAGAGTAATTCAAATGTCTCTCTGAAAAAGATACCTGCACACACATGTTTATTGTAGTATTCATAATAGCAAAAACATGGAACCAACTGAGCTGCCCATCAAAAGAGGACTGGATTTTAAAAATGTGGTGTATATATACAATGGAATATTTCACAGCCACGGAGAAGGACAAAATTATAAACTTCACAGCAATTTGGATGAACTTCGAGTCTATCATACTCCGTGATCTATCACAGAGGCAAAGAGCTGAGTACCACATGTCCTCGCTCATAAGCGGACCCTGAACAATTATCATAATACTGCAAGAAAGGGATTGGCAGTAGTGGGAAGCTGCCAGGGGAGGGAGTGTTGACACACCTCCTCCATTAGGGTACCTGATCTCAAACCAGGTGAAGTGGGGACCAAAGTGAGGCCCAAACTTCACCTGCCCATGACCGTTTTTATACCTAATCCTGAATTTTCCCCCACATCTTTAAAAAAAGAAAAAAAAAGAATTCAAATCACAGATTGGAGTGTTGTCTGATAACCCAGATTTATCACTAAAAGAAATGAGTCTTATCAAGTGTTATTGCTATCAAGACAGTGTAGGCAGTAATGTTGAGTAAGTCGTCCTTCTCTGCTTTGAGGGTATTTTCCCCGTCTCTCTCATGAGGGCTTCATAAACAAAATTTTTCTTTGCCAGTCAGTGCTGAAAGTACTCTGATAGATTTTTTTACCTTCCAAATCCACCCATGTATAATCATCAAAATAAAAAATAGTAAATGAAAATATCACTCAGTATACCCAGAGAGTCGTAATAGAATTGTTAGAACATTATACCTGCAGGCCATTGTTGGAGTATGTCACTATTGCCATCTCTTTCTGTAGAAACTAACTTATATAGTCATTTTCATTATTTATTTGTAGTTTTGCAAATCAGAAAAATAGTGTCAATTATAGTGGAGCAAAGTTTTTTTTTTTCTCTTTTCTCCATTATTATTCAAAAATTTCCTGAATATTTCTTGGCAATAAGTAAGTTTTGAAGGAAGGCCAAGAAGTAAACCAGTGAGGAAGAGATAATTTTCTTACCAGAGGAATAAAATGTTCCAAGGACATGAATATGATGACGTATTAATGTTCAAGCATGAAGTTAGAAGTATAGCAAACAGTTCTGCTTTTCTGGAAGAAATGTTTTGTCAGATTATAATAAACAATGGATAAATAAATGTCTAACATTTCCATCCTTGAAAAACACGCTTCTATTTCTTCACTGACTTTCCTTTATTCCTCCCTAAATCATAGTCCCTAAAGTTTGATGTCATGAATTTTAACAAGGGTCTTTTAAAACTGGTGACAGTTAAAAGTCTGAATCCTCTGGTTTTTTATTACTTGATATAAAAGTTATTCATTTTAGCTGTGGAATACACAATTGTCAAGGAACTTTGAAGAAACATTCAGTAATCTGAACCATATATCTCTATTTTTAGTGAATAATGAAAGCACCCCAAAGGAGGTTTTGTGTGGAGTAAACTGGGTCTGGATATGGTCCGTATCGAGAGACCTAATGGCTTTTTGATGTCTGATTCTCTGATTTGGCTTTTTCTTTTTAAAGGGGTGCTATGTGATTATAATGAGAAACATTTTAAGTTCTTGTGAAGTTAATTATTCCTTAGTTCAGTCTATTAGGACTAATCATGCAGTTTTGAGTGGTAGCAGTGTTTGAAATTAAGGAAATTCACCATGTTTAATGTAGAATGTTCCAATTTGTCATGAAAGTTTTATCATATCCATATTATGAGCTCATTTACTTTACAGGTTGTGGCTATGATGAGAATATATTTTTATTACATGCTAAAAGTGTTTTGTTTTAACAATTTTCTAAATAATTTACTGGGAATATAATAGTTTGCTTTTCTTGCAACCTGAAGTGTTAGATTTTAAGTTAGAAATTATGGCTATATTACTAGAAGGCATGAATAAGAATTCACCTCCTTTTTTGGTAGGCAATTTTGATATATTCCATTTTTTTTCATTGATATAAGCATTAGGTTACCTTGAGAAACATCGTCCCTACAATTTTGAAAGTGCCTAAAAATTCTGAATGTAAATTTTTTCTTAAAACTAGCTTTCTTACGTATCAGCGGTGGTGGGGGGCCACTGTTCTCTTCTCCACTTTGCTTGAGCATCTGAAACCATTTTAGTTCCAGAGTGGGCAAAGTTTCCAGTTTATTGTAAACATTCCTTCACTCCATAAACATGCTGACTTGACCCTCCCTCTAAGGCGCACAGTGGAAAGCTTGAGGAGAAAAGAGCAATGTGTGGCGGTCTTGCTTACAGTGGAGAAGAACGAAATTTCTGTTTCTGAAATATTTCTTTGTAGTTATGTCTTCACAGACCTCCACACTTCTCATAAGAACACATTGCTGTAAATGAGTGTCGGTCTATTATGATTGTCAAGAGGCTCTTGGTGACATTGTGACACCATTCACACAATAGGTTTAATTTGAAACAGAGTTTGAGGTTTACTGGCTGCTTTCTTTAGAAAATAAGTTTGTAAAATCTTTTTTTTTTTTTTTTTAAGCAGTTTACGTATTTAGCTTCTTGAGTTTTACCGCAGTCAAAATTTACTTTAGTAATGAAATGTGGTGAAAAAAATGTAAACCTGGTGGGAAGTAAAATAAGCCAATAAAGCACAGCAATACTTTGTGTTTTAAAGTCCGTGAAATGGTTTTAATGTGTTCTCTCTTAATGTATCTTCAAAAGCAGCCTGTGGAGTTGTGTTCTGTCATCTGCGTATTATAAGGAAGAAGCCGAGGTGCATGGAGATTGAGCAATTTGACCAACCTTGCACAGCTACTGTGCGAGTGAGCTGGGCCGGGCTTGCCAAGTCCTGCTTCAGGGTCTCGTCTTGGTAGAATGCTTGCTTTGCTTGTGTCGCGAAAGTCGCTTTACTTTGTGCTTTTCAAATGACTTGCTCCAAGCATTCGTAGATGGCAATGTTTGCTAGATATGCCATAGTTTATTCTTCACTTATGCCGAGGTTGGGGCCCCGCCCTCCCCAAAGTTAACAGGGACAGCGCACCACCTCTCCTCCTCTGCCTTTCAGGGCCACTCATTGGGTCTAAATGGACACCTGTTCCAAAGACAACGGGCTCATTTTACTGTGAGGGCAAAGAGCTGAAGTCACAGCTGGTAGAACTGCCAGAATTTGAAATTGTGTGTGTGTGACTGCGTAACCACTGGGCTGTACCGCACTGCTCCTCTTCCCTGGTCTCAGGAGTATGGAGCTGGAAAATCGAGAGACTGTCTCCGTCAGTGCAGAAGCGAAACACTGGGAAAGTTGCGATGATGAAGAGGGACTAGGCCGCCGTTGTACGCCACGCGTAAGCTCAAGCTTGAGTAGTTGTGTTGATGCCAAGGAGCAAGGGAGCAGGCGCACAGAGAGCAGCAGAGGTGCTGTAAGAAACGCCCTGCGTAGGAGCGAGGGGCACTCGTGAGAGCTCCCTTTTGTACAGTATGTGGCTGTTTTACTTGGTCAGTGTGAGTTGAAAAGTATTTTTAAAATTTATTTGAGTAGTTATAAGTTTATTTTTTAAAAAGGTTACATGTGGCCTGTATAATGTTACTACACTATGTATTTCTCTTAAAAAGGACATTTTTCTTAGAATAAAGGTGAACTTTCATTTCTCCCCATTAGAATTATCACACAGTCTTACAAAGCCTGAATTATTATGTGGATGACATATTTCTAGAGATTCAATTTCAGAATTTTAAGGAAGATTATTTATAAAAATAAAATTAAGGGCATTCTGCTTTACTAGGAACACTGTTTGCAAACTACTATTACTATAAGCCAGTTATGAAGTAGTTAGCGTAAATTTGTATAAAACCTAAAAGATGGGTAACGTTTTTTTGGCAGAGAATACAGGCCAGTAAATAACATGTTCTTTCCCTCTCAGAATTAGAAGTAATTTGGAATCACATAGATAAGCTATGGTTTGGGTATATGGCCGGAGTGAGGATTGGGAGTCCTTTCTCGTTAGAGCGAATGCACTTGCCAGGCCACAACTGGTGCCACCACAGTAGCCTGTGCAAAGCCGAGGAGGACATTCTGACAAGGGACCGTTTCTGAGGGAGAGGAAGGGTCCTGAACAGCACAGGCACACTTGCTCTCCTGGAGTTAACGATGGTGAGCATGTGCGGAAAAAAGAACACACGTTCTCTTGTTGGAAGAGCTGAAATGCTTTACCTTCTGGGCCACATTTGGGAAGGTGGGGGGATTGCATGGCATACATGTACGTGTTTCACAAATGGTAATGTCTTCTAATATTTACTTTAGATCCTTTTTATTCAAAGAAAAAAATATCATAGGTAGGGGGTTTTCTTTCCCTCTCCAGAGATAATCCCTTTGCTTGTCCATATTTTATACTTTTATTGTTCTTTTCAAGGCTACGGTTAGTCCCAATTGAGGACTCCTGCTACATATACTTTAAGTAAAACAGAGTATTCCAGAAAATATTTTCAATTGCTTTTCCTATTTAATGTATGCACTTGAGGTTTTAAATTGTTTCAGGGGATTCTTAAGTTGTATTGCACACATTTTTATATGTAATGTGTTCTTTGTGGTCAAGTTCCAAGTACAGTAATAGTTCATGACTTTCAATCTGATTTCTTATTAGGCACTGAAAAATTTCTTGAAAGAATGTATTTTTATTTCCGAAGAAATTGCTTTTGGCACCTCTCAGCAGGCAGAGCTAGGAAAAAAATAAACACACATACACCCACATTCCCCTACACATGCATTCTTGTGTGTGTATATATATGTTTACATATCTATATTTGTTTGTTGATTTACCTATGCATTTTTTATGTCATACACATATCACATGCTTATACATCTATTTCTGTATTTGCTAAATATATTGAAATCATGAATTCACACTAATTTCAGTTGTAGTCAAATACGACTGGGTTTGTTTTATTCTTTCCCTCTTATTTGTTTTATTACCCTCATGACTGTGACAAACCTGACTTCTATTGTATATTTAGCTATATTTGCTGAAACCTAGAATACCAGGAAATGGTTTTTAAAGTGAATAACTATACCTCTGTGAAAAAGACACCTGTAAGTAGAGTCTGATAACTTCTGAGGTATTTCAGTCTTCGGCTTGAGAGCATATGATCCAAATAATTTGTTCCAAAGTCAACTTGGTTTTTTCTCCCTCCTTCAGTGTGATTGTTTTTAATCATTTGAAATGCACTTAGGTTGATTTGTTTCTGTTTGATTTTCATGTCAGGATCTCTCTCCTCCATCCTTGCTTATTTCATTTTTTAAAAAAAGTAAAACATTAACATGGTTCTAAATATGACACCTCAGCTATACCGTGTTTTCATAGACGTGCTGCCCTTCCCCCACTCGCTCCTTTTTCTTCTTAATTCCCAGCCTCCTCTGTCGATAAAAAAATCTTATTAGTCTCTGGGTGATCCTTACTGTGTTTGTTTCTGCACAAATGAGCAGATAACACATATATCTCAGTATTCTATCTCTCTTCTTATACAAAAGGTATGGATATTCTTTTACACATTGCTCTTTTCATTTGTTACGACTTGGAAGTCACTCATTCCTTTTATATCTGCATAGTATGGCGATGTATGGATGAGCCACAGTTTATGCAACCACTGTGCTACAGACAGGCATGCAGATTGCTCCCAGTATTTGCAATCACAGATGAATAGCCTACTTGATGGTTTCTTTTGTGTTGTATGGAATATGTATTTGGGGTAACTTTTTAAGAAGGGGAATTCTGGGTCAAAGTCCATATATTTAGTTTTGTTATGTATTGCCAAGTTTCCTTCCATGAAGGTTGTACTAATTTAAATTTCTTCTGGTTACTTATAAGAACGCCTTTTGACTCATAGCCTCCCACATAGAATGTGTTTTTAAGGTTTTAATATTTTTTTAAATCTAGGAGGTGAAAAAATGGTGTCTTCACATAGTTTTAATTTGCAATATTCTTATAATAAATGAGATTAAATATTTTTCTATCTTTAAAGGCAATTTTAACAGCTTCTTTGAGTTATAATTGACATACAATAAATTTTACATATTTAAAGTGCACAGTTTCATGTTTTGATGTATGTGTATACTTATGAAAAAATTGCCATCACAGAAAAGGTGTTTATGTAAGCATATTCATTAGCCTTCCAAATTTTCTCATGCCCCCAAGTAATCACTCCAGACTACCCCTTCTACCTTCTTCATATTCAGGTAATCACTGATTTTCTGTCATTATATTTTAATTTCTAGACTCTTAGATAAACGGAGGCATATTATATGTATCATTTTTTTCTTGTCCCTCTACATCTTTCCCCAAACTTGATATGATCAGTGTTTTTAATTTTCACCATTCTAGTAGATGTGTTAGTAGTGTCTCATTGTGGTTTTCATTTGCATTTTCCTGGTTACTAATGACATTGAAAAGCTTTTTGTGCCCTTGCTTGCAAAATACCTATCTACTTTGGTGATTGTCTATTCAAATCTTTAGTGCATTTTAAAATTAGGTTCATTTTTTTCTTATAATCAAGTTTTCCTAATTGTTTATATATTTTGGATACTAATCTTTTATCAGATAGACAGTTTGAGAATATTTTCTCCTTGTCTGTGACTTGCCTTTTCATTCTTTTAAAGGTTTCTTTCAAAGAGCAGGTGTTTTAAATTCTGATGAAGTCCATTTTATTTACAGTATTTGTTCTTTTATGGGTTGTGCATTGGGTGTCATATATGGGGAATCCTTACTCAAGCTCTCTAAGGCTTTCCCCTATTCTGGAAGTTTTGTGTTTTACATTCAAGACTATGATAACTTTTTAGTTAATTTTGTATATACTGAGAGGTATGGATTGAAATTATTTTCATTTTTTGTAATATTGGTTTCTTGTCTTTTTAATATATGTAGAATCTGTAGTGACATAACTACTCTCATTAGCAATATTGCTAATTTATATAGTTTCTTTTTTTCTGATCTGTCTGACTAGAGGTTTATCAATTTTGTTGATTTTCTTAAAGAACCAGCTTTTGGTTTCATTGATTTTTGTTTAATGTTTTTCTGTTCCTATTTTATTGATATTTGTTCTGATTTTTATTATTTTCTTTCTTTTACTTATTTTGTGTTTAATTTGCTCTTTATTTTCTAGTTTATTAAAGTGAAAGCTGATGTCTTTGATTTGAAAACTGAATATTATTTTCTAGTGTCAGTGTTTAATTCTATAAAATTTTCCTCAAGTACAGTTTTAGCATCATCTTCTCTCTCTCTTTTTTTTTTTTTTTTTTTTTGAGTCGGAGTCTCACTCTGTCACCCAGGCTGGAGTGCAGTGGCATGCTCACAACCACTGCAGTGTCGACCTGCTGGGCTCAGGTGACCCTTCTGTCCTTCCAAGTAGCTACCGCACCCCGCAAATTTTTTGATTTATTTTTTGATTTTATTTAGAGATGAGGTCTTGCCATGTTGCCCAGGCTGGTCTTGAACCCATGGGCTCAGGCAGTTCCCTTACCTCGGCCACCTAAAATACTGGGATTTGGCTTGAGCTACCGCCGGCCACCAACATCTGTTTAATTTTGGTATTTTGTTTCCAGATTCATTAGTTCTAAATACTTTCTAATTTCTAATTTTTTGATTTTCCTTGACTCACAGGTTAGATAGAAAAGTATTATTTAGTTTCTAGTTATTTAGAGGTTTCCCAGATATCTTCCTTTTATTGACTTTTAATTTAATTTCACTCTGACTGGATTATACATTGCATGATGTGCATCTTTTACATTTATTGTTTTTATGTTTCAGAGTTTGGTCTGTTTTGATAAGTGTTCCTTGTGCTCTTGAAATGAGTGTGTGCTTTGCTGTGATTGGGTGGAATGTTCTACAAGTTCTACAGTTAGGTCAAGTTGGTTGATAGTATTATTCAAATCCTGTCTATTCTAGCTCTTTATTCTAGTCTGCCTACTTGTCCTATCAGTGATTGATAGAGAGGAATCTTGAAGTCTCTACATGTAATTGTGCTTGTGTTTATTCATCCTTGCACTTATCTGTAAGTCTTTGTTTCTTATATTTTGAACATTTGTGTCCTGTTGATAAATTGTATCTAAGTATTATCAGATTGGTTTCTTTGTTGTTGGAAGTATTCTTTGCTCTGAAATCTACTTGTCTGATGTTAATATTACCACTCCAACTTTCTTTTGATTAGTGTTGATATGACATATCTTTTTAAGTGCTTTTACTTTTGACCTTTTGTCATCTATATTTCTAAGCAGCATGTGATTGGCTCATACTTTTCAACCAGTTTGACAACCTTTGCCTTTTATTTGGACTATTTAGACTACATATACTTAATGTGACTAATAATATAGTTAATTTTAAAACGTATGGTTGTTTCTGTTTTTCCTATCTTACCATTTCCTTTTTATTTTTTCTATCTTCTTTTGGATTGATTGAATATTTATTATTCTTTCTATCTCCTATATTGACTTGTTAGCTACAGTGAATTGCTTTGTTATTTATTGGTTGCTTTAGAGTTTAGACTATACATTTGAACATTACCACAGTGTACTCTGTGATGACATTGATTCAGTGTCTTTTTGCTTGCAGTGTTTCCCCTGAGGAGTCTGCTGTTATCCTTATTTTTGTTCTTCTGCAACACATATTTTTATCTGGCTGGTTTCAGCATCTTTCTTCTTTTATTACTGACTTTGGGGAATTTGATTATGATGTACTTTACTGTGGTTTTCTGTACGTTTCTTGTGCTTTCAGCTCTTGGAACTATAGGCTTATAATTGTCTTCCAATTAGAAAAATTTTTGGCCATGGCTCCTTCAGATTTTTTTTTTTTTTTTTTTTGTCCCCACCTCTATTTTTTTTCCTTTAGGCACACGTGTTAGGCTCCCTTAAGCACATATATTAGGTTGCAAAGTTGTCACTGTTACTGTCTCTCTTTCACAATTCTAGTTTTCTTTCCATTGTTATGTCTTTATGTTCACTAATCTTTTCTTTAGCAAAATGTAATCTGTCTTTAATTTCACCGTTGTATTTTTCACCTAACATGGAGTTTTCATATCTGGAATATCAGTGTGAAAAGGTACCTCTCGGATTTATTAGAAACTCTGCTCTCTTTGTTCCCTGTACTTTAGTCATATGGACTCTGGTTTTCTTTCTTGAGTTAATCAATTTTCTCTTTTTACACCTTCTCCATTTGTTTGTTTGTTTGTTTTTAATTTTTATTTTAAAATTGTGGGATACAATTCAGGGTTAGGTACACAAATATTCATTGTGCAGGTACCCTTGTTGATGAGGTGTGTCCCCCCTTCCCCAGGCAGATATCGACTACTGTCAATCCCACCTCCCATCCCCCTTGCCCCCCCCCCCGCAGTTTCCTGTTACTGCCAATCCTTTTCTCATAGTATGACGGTAGTTGTTCAAGGTCCACTTATGAGTGAGAACATGTGATACTCAGCTCTTTGTTTCTCTGAAAGATCACTCAGTATTATAAACTCTAATTCCATCCAGGTTGTTGTGAAGTTCATGATTTTGTTCTTCTTTATGGCTGTGTAAAATTCCATTGTGTATATGTACCACATTTTTTTATCTAATCCTCTTTTGATGGGCAGCACGGCTGGTTCCATGTTCTTGCTGTTATAAACATACGTTTGCAGGTATCTTTTTAATAGAGTGATTTGAGTTCTTCTGGGTATATTCCCAGTAGGGGGATTGCGGGGTCATATGGAAGGTTGATTTTTAGAACTTTTAGGAATCGCCATGCTGATTTCCACAGAGACTGTACTAGTTTACACTCCCACCAACAGTGTAGAAGTATTCCCCTTTTGCCACGTCCTCTCCAGCATCTGTTATTTTTTGAGATATTGATGACAGCCATTCTGACTGGCATTAGGTAGTATCTCAGTGTAATTTTAATTTACATCTCCTTGATGACTAGTGAGGCTGAACATTTTTTCATGTATCTGTTGGCTGCTCATATGTCTTCTTTTGAGAAGTGTCTTTTCATGTCTTTTGCCCACTTTGTAATGGGGCTGTTTGTTTTTTTTCTTTTTAGTACATTTGAGTTCCTTGTAGATCCTTGATGTTAAGCCTTTGTCAGACGTGGAGTTGGGAAATATTTTTTACCGGTCTGTGGGCTGTCTCCCTGCTCTCTTGATGGTTTATTTGGCTTTGCAGAAACTTGTCAGTTTGATGAAGTCCCAGTTGTCTATGTTATCGCTTATGGCCTGGGCACTTCGAGTTTTGATCAGGAATTGGTTGCCAGTTCCAATTTCCATAAGAGTGTCGCCTGCATTTTGTAAGGTTCTTATAGTTTGAGGTTTTATGTTTAGGTCTCTGATCCATTTAGAGTCAATTTTTGTGTATGAGGATAGGTAGGGGTCCTGTTTTAATCTTCTGCATGTGGTCAGCCAGTTTTCCCAGCACCATTTACTGAATAGGCTCTCTTCTCTCCAGTGTGGGTATTGGAGGCTTTGTTGAAGATGAGTTGATTGAGAAATTGAAGTTTTCCTTCTGGAGTCTCAATTCTATACCATTGGTCTATATACCTGTTCTTGTACCAGTACCAGCCTGTTTTGATTATTGTAGCTTTATCATAAAGTTTAAAGTCTGGGAGTGTGATACCTCCTGCTTTGTTTTATTTGCTGAGGATTGTTTTGGCTATTCTTGGTCTTCTCTGTTTGTTATCCTTTACTCTAGAATGCACTTGCCCTGTATTTTCTTTTTACCAGTTTCTACTCATCCTTCAGTTAACTTTAACATCGCTTTCTTATATCCTAATTCCTTTATGAGGTTTTTTCCTCCTGTTATGCAAAACCTTAATACCTTATATTTTACCTTTTTCAATGAATTGAATATTAATTGTTCTTATTAGTATTGATTCGGTGACTTTTTTTTCTGCTAGCCTGGAAAGGTCTCTTAGTGCAGGAACTGGATGTGACTAGTTCAGTGATGATTTCTCAACATCTAGCAAGGTACATGGCACATGATGGGTCCTCAGCATGTTCATGGTAAATGAATTCATGAATACCACATGGTACCAGATTAACAGAAGGGTGAACTTCTTATAAAGCACATGAAAATAATCACCAGAATCTTTGGAAGACTCTAGTGCTAGGTGGAAAGTAATGGTTAGTGAAACATGGATTACAAATATTTATAAATAATGATTTGCATCTTAACTCAATGTAAATCCAGGTAACACGCTTTTATGCAAGAATGGATACAGTGTGCTTTTTACAATCAGTAAAAAATGATTACAAATATTTTATTATATCTCACATAAAACTTTGATTCTATCTTTAGAAATCTCTTACTTCTGCCATATTTGTATTTCTCTTGAAGTAAAGTCTTCTGATGGAGATAGGCATTTTTTCAAGCATTATGATAATGAGGAAAAGAAAATATATTTTATAAATAGCAAACATGTATTTTAAAAATATGTATACATTTTATAAATACATATAGTTTTAACATATAGCTATGCAATGTGCATACATGTATGTTAGACCTCATAAACATTTCAGTGATGGTCTTCCCAGAATGTCAAGTCCTTAATGAAGCTTTCCTGTTGTTCTCTAAGCACAATGAATTCCTCTGGTTCTTGCACTGTGTTCATATCTTTGTAAAGGTTTTGTCAGGCAGAAAATAGTACACTTTCTTCTTTCCCATACTGAAAACAGAGACAATGTCTTGATCATTTTGTGTTTCTTATACTGAGCACAGCTCCTGGCATATAAGTGTTAAGTAAATGCTTAATGAACATTTTAGTTTTCACATATTTTAAAATGATTCGATATGCAAATGTTTGTATTTAAGGATAAATTACAGTAAGCACTTTGTTGTAAATTCAACTAATGTCAAACAGTAATTTAGTAAAAAAAAAAAAGTACAGATTTAAGGAAATGACATGATGTAGTGAAACTACTTTGGACTTTAAAGTCAGGTGGATTGATTTAATTTTTTTTTTCTTTTATTTATTCATTTACTTATTTTGAGTTGGAGTCTCACTCTGTTGCCCAGACTGGAGTGCAGTGGCACACTTGTGGCTACTGCAGCCTTGACCTGCTGTGCTTAGGCCATCCGTCTCCCTCAACCTTCCAAGAAGTTGGAAATACAGACAAAAACCACCACGCCCAGCTAGCTTTGTTTATTTATTGTAGAGACAAGGTCTCGCAGTGTTGCCCAGGCTGGTCTCAAACCCTGGGTTCAGGCAATGTTTTCACCTCTTTCTCCCAAAGTACCAGGATTGCAGATGTGAGCCACTGTGCCTGACCTAATTTCTTCTTCTGCCATTTACTACATTAACTTGGGCAAATCATTTAACTCTTCTGCGTTGCAGTGTTTT
Source organism: Tarsius wallacei (assembly GCA_963574415.1). Lineage (NCBI taxonomy): Eukaryota > Metazoa > Chordata > Mammalia > Primates > Tarsiidae > Tarsius > Tarsius wallacei. The sequence goes on along the minus strand of CAUYQG010031528.1, from coordinate 28,797 downwards.
CATCTTTATAAAAGGCAAAAATTTCTATTATGGTTATATAAATTAAAGAAATAATATGTGAACTTCCCTAAACTGTAATAAGCATAGTAGAACTTCAATAAACGTTTAATCTACTTAATCATTTGCAAATATTTAAAAATTATGTTTGTTAGAAATGTTATAGTTTGTAGCATCATCACTCACTTAAAGTGATGGAAAATATCTTTTGTGACTTTTCATTTTGTATTCATTAGAAATCATTTATAATAACCAGAAAAACTTTTCTCATATGATAAATACTATATTTATATATATTTTTTGAGTTGGAGTCTCACTGCCTTTCCCAGGCTGGAGTGCAGTGGCATGCTTACAGCCACCCCAGCATTGACCTGCTGGGCTCCGGTGATCCTTCTGCCTCAGCCTTCCAAGTCACTGGAACTACAGGTGCGCACTACTGTGCCCAGCTAATTATTTATTTATTTACTTATTTATTTTTTTGAGTTGGAGTCTCACTCTGTTGCCCGGACTGGAGTGCAGTGGCCGCTCCTGGCCACCACAGCCTCCACCTGCTGGGCTCCAGCGATCCTTCCACCTCAGCCTTCCAGGTAACTGGAACTACAGGCGCGCGCTACCACACCCGGCTCATTGTTTGATTTATTGTAGAGATGAGGTCTCGCCAAGTTGCCCGGGCAGGTCTCGAACCCGCGGGCTCAGGCAATTCACTCACCTCAGCCTCCTAAGGTGCGGGATTACAGGCTGAGCCACCGAGCCCGGCTTAATTTTTGATTTATTATAGAGACAAGGTCTTGCCAAGTTGCCCAGGCTTGTCTTGAACCCGTGGGCTCAGGCAGTCCACTTGCTTTGGCCTCTCAATGTGCTGGGATGACAGGCTGAGCCATGAGCCTGGCCTATTTATATTTCAAAAATAAAGAGAAAATTTGCCTACTTAAAATTTGATGTATTTGTTCATCATGATGAATATAAGTAAGAATATTTTACAGCTACTTTGAAATATTGAACTGCCCAGGGACAAGGCATAGATGATATTTTTGAAGGAAATAAATATTTCAGCTTCCCATTTCAGCCTTTTTTCTTTATTCCTTTGATCTGGCGTTGGTTTACTTATCATTCTGCTTGGATTCCTTCACACACTGTCTTTCTTCCTCTTTCTAGTAACAAGAAGTAGTCCTGTACCTATTCCAAAATGTTTGTGTTTTGTCATTTTACAGAAATGACATGTATTTCCTTTTTTCTCACTGATGTAATACTTCCTCTGAAATCAAATGTATTAATGGATATGGATGCAAACTTTGTATATGTGATGTATAATTTATATGTGAAAGTTTTAATCAATAGTTTCTGAAATATAGGAAACATAAAAGGTAACAGCATTATATTTGGGGTTTATTTTAAGGTTCAAAGACTTTGAGGATTTTAAAGTAATTATTCTTTACTGTATACCATGGCTGTTTATCTCTAAGGATCATTTTCTCCAGATTTAGTTACTTTATCATAAAAATATTAGCTTCTTTTTTGTTTGCTGAGCTTGAATTCGTTTGATTTATTTATGGACCCATATTATAGGCAGAAGTAATATAAAACTTTACACTTTTAAAACTTTCATTAAATTTACTTCTATAGTTTTATTTTCTATCTCACAAATTTGATCCTCTGAGATTGGTTTTCTTATATAGACACTCAATGCTTCTTTATATTCTTTGTATTCTTTTAGTACTTAACATTTAATTTACATAATATGCAACTATTTGATTTTTTTTTAAGTTGGAGTCAAACTGTGTAGCTAGGACTGGAGTACAGTGGCACAATCGTGGTTCCTTGCAGCCTTGAACTCCTGGGTTCAGGAAATCCTTCCCTCTCAGTTTCCTGAGTAGCTGGGATTGTAGGCACATACTACCACACTTGGCTTGTTTTTTAATTTTTTGTTGAGATGAGGTCTCATTATGTTGCCCAGCTTGGTCTCGAACTCCTGGGCTCAAGTAATCCTCCTGTCTCAGCCTCCCAAAGTACTAGGATTATAGGCATGAGCGATCTTGCCCAGGCCTGTATTATTTGATTTTTTAAATTGCATTTTTGCCCTTTCCTATTGTCAGATTATAATTTCTTCAAGATAGGAACCATGTCTTATAATTTTATGTTTTCTGCAGTATTTGACTGAACAGATCTCAGAACTTGGTGTCAGGAAGGACCCTTGTCTCAGCTCTTAGAGCACAACTAAGTCACTGAGCATGAAGGCTAGAAAGTTGATGCCATAGCCAGTTATTTTGAATCATAATTCAAATCCAGTTGACATCAAAGATTTATGGACCTCCTAAATGAAATCTATATCTCTTGAGAGGGTTTTGAATAGTTGAAGCAGATTCCTCATTTCAGTTTATGAGAAACATTTTTCAACCAATTATCATGGTTCTTTATGACAGAGTTTACCCTGGGGGCAAGCTCTCTGGGTAAGCCTAGGTCATTGACAATAAAAGGTCCTGTCAGAAGAGAGTTCCATAGGACTTTATGCTGCCACCATACCTTTTTTGGGCTTTTTCCTTAGCAGCAAGAGAAAAATCTCTGATTTAGTTCTGGATCCTTCTAGTTTCATGGAAGCTCAATGCTGTCCTCCTTGAGGCAGGATTGTGCTTTACCTGCTTACAATGCAGAGAACTGTGCTTGCTTTTTTGGCTCTACTGGCACTACTGTTGTAGTGTGTGAAGCCTGAGGGCCTTGTGAGTGGTTGTTCTGATCCACCATGGTAGGATGAATATTCCTAAAGGAGAAGTCTGCTTCCTATACACTTATCTCTTTTAAGTTAAGGGGAATAAGATCTGTCTGACTATTGTGAGCTCAACAGAGCTTATGTTCTTTCAGGAGCAAAAAAAAAAAAAGGAAAAACTCTTCTTTTGTTTGCTATGAGCATTTAAAATATATGTTCTTTAAATAGGTTGCTATTTGCTACTAGAACTCTTTTTAATTTTCTAATTTGTTTCTAAGGATATATTTTTGGCTTTTTCAGCATGAGTAGTTAAATGGTTATCTTATATACTGCCTACTCTGTGACTCAAGATAACACGTTGTTTCTGTATATTTTGAACTGGACCATGAACACCCATTATGTGTCAAATATTGTGACAAATGTCTTTGATATGAGCAGTGTGGAAATGTTTGGCATCATCATTTCCTTATAAGGCCCTAAAACTTCTCATAAATAGTTATCTGTGAACTGGCTTCCTCTGGAAGTATCTGATAATGTCTGGAGCTTCCTCATTCCTCATTATTTGTTGCAGAGTTCTAACCTATATTGCCTTGTGATCTTATAAACTTACCCTGGAAAATCAAAATTTTCTTTGGTTGTAGTAAGTTGTAGTGGCCACTGGTCTCCAGAAGCTTTGGTTCATAGCTATACAGGCTATGTATAACTTAGAGTTGACTTATTTGGGCATATTTATCTTAGTGAAGGGGGTTATCTGGAATTAACTTAATAGTTTTTTGGGCAACTTCACTCAGCTATCATTCAAACTTGCTTCTGTTAACCGTAAATATTCCCTTTGGGGAAAGGAATCTGTGTTTTTAGATTGTCTTTTAAACCTGGTGATATTACTTAGAGAGTATCAAGTAACTGAACAATCACAAAAACTTTAACTACTTGAAGATTATAACATAATTTTAGTGGGTTTTTTTGCTTTGTCTAATTTAACTTTTACATTTGTCTTATTCACAACTCATATTTTTCCCATAGCATTGTTAGAAAAGTTATTAATATTACATCTTAAGTACTTTAGACAACCCATGGTATATTGTGTTTAATACATGTAATATCATTATTGTTGTTAGTTGTATTAGGTTCCTATTGCTGCTGTACAAATTACCACAGACTTCGTGTCTTAAGACAATTCTCATTTATTGTCTTACAGTTACGATGGTCAGATGTTCAGAATGAGACTTGGGGATTCCCATGGTGTTGTCAGAACTGGGCCTTCCAGGAGTTAGAGGGAAAATCAGTCCCTTATCTTCTCTACCTCCTGGAAGTTGACTCATGGCCCTGCATGCATTGATTGTGATGAATCTGTAGATCAATTGGGGAAGTATAGCTATATTTTCAATATTAAAACCATTACCGATATCCATTTTACTGGCATTCCTTTGACTCCTGAAGTATCAAATGTGTAGATGTCTCTGTGTTTACTAATTTTAACAAGAATTTAATAGAGACTGCTAGTCTTAGGAGTTAAGAGAAGAAGCCAAACTAGTTTAATGATTTATCATGCTTACTGAAAGGCATTATTTTTAATGTTTTTGACTGGCTCAGTCTAATCAATTTAAATACCAGTTGGCAGCCATGAATGTAGGTGATATTGCTGCTTGGAAGTCTTATTTTCCAGCCTAGCTAGAAAGAGAATGGCGGCTCTCGCTGCTTTTCAGACTTGTTTGAAGTTTTTTGTTTTGTTTTTCTTGGAGTTTCCAGGGGAGATGCCAAGCTGGCAGCAAATGAAGTATATTGTAATGTGAAGCCTTATAAATACATGTTGGATTGCAGCCATCATTATCAAAGTGTGCTAGAGGAAGAGTTTCAGAATAAGGTTGGCCAGTCCACATAAATGTTAGTTCATAATGCACAAGGAATACTAAACTGTAGTCCATTAGACCCTACGGTTTTATTGCCCTTTTTGAAATAATCATGCACTTCAGAATGTCCTTTAATCTGAGCTGGCTTGTGGTTGTTTAAGAATGCGGCTTCTTTTTTCTTTATCCTTTATATACTCAGATGAGGAAAATTTACTGTACTTTATAAATAAATCAGAGCTAAAAAGCAAATTTTTCTTCCCACCTTTTTATTTTCTTGGAGGCCCAGCTTCAAGGCATTTGAGTGCTGCAAAGTCTCCCCCCCCCGCCCCGTAGGATGCACTGTTTGGGATTGTGGTTTAAAAAAAAAAAAAAGGAGCACTGTTCTTATGATAGCAAGGAGCAGACCTTTGTTTCAGAGACTCAAAGTTTTTACTTCTGCTTTATCACCTTGTAGAAACTAAATGGATCCCTCCTTAAAATTATTACCGCTTCTTATGTTAAGACAGGTATTTAATTTATATTGAGACAGAGATATCTAAATATTAGTAGAGCTTAACGTACTCCTCATTGTTTTATTGGACAGATCATTGAATGAGGGCTTCTTTGATATTTAGCTTTACTGTTTGATCAGCTCAGCCAGTGAAGTGGGACTGGAGATAATATCCCATACATTCCCTGTGCTTACAATGGAATATCAACAATGCTTGCTATTTGTAAATCAGGATAGAAATTAAAAATTGAAAGCAATGTGCCTTATTGTGCGAGGTTTTACCTTTTTAAAAGGGTCTCAATATATAACTGATGGTAGTTGAAGTTTATGACTTTGATTTATGTGGTCATAAGTTAGTTATAAAGTAAATGAACTAAATTTAGTAGGTATGCATGACATGTTATAGAGAAAAAGACTTGTACTACTAAATTGACAGTGTTTATATTAACTAAATAGCTCCTGTGAATTATTGCACAAAAAATATAAAACAACTGACTTTTAAAAGGGATAGAACAAAGCTGATATTTCAACCATATGTCATATATTTTTTAAAAATGTGTTACCTAATTAATGGTACATAATTTTAAGTTATTTAAGCTTTTAAAGTTTTCAAATGTTCAGTTAACTTTCTTTTCTATTTATAGACAAACTGGCCACATAAAGGTAAACATTCGATAAATTTTAATCCTAATTATGAAGTGATCTTCCAAGGAGCTTTTGGAAGGGGGCCTCGAAAATTGAGTAGCATAAGGAAACCTCGTTCCTGTCGTCTCTGAGTGGCAGAGTCAGCCCTTGTGCTGCCTAACCCCAACATCTTGCAGTGCGGCCACCATTCGTCAGCCACCTCTCAGAATCCTTTTTAGTAGAGTGTTCCAGGCAGCTTCTTCTAGTCAGTTGGGACCATCACACCAGAGAACATCTTCTTGCCAACCCAGGTCTAGACAATGGTACCCAGTATAATTTATATGACTTTATATTGCTCTCATATGGTACTTCAATATCTAAGTATTTTAACTTTCAAACAAATTATTCAACATTTGTGCCAGAGAAACCCTATGTGCAACTTAAGGTTACCCGTTCTTGGGAAGAATACTGCAGGCAGGGTGAAAATGCACCAGGCCAGATTATGACCCTCTGTAGCCACCAGAGTGCAGTCCTTTGTATATACGCCCCTGGAATCAGTCTCCGTATGATGTACATGCTTATTGGTATTCCCAATGTCTATTATTAAGTGGCAAAAAAATCACTAATATTAAGGCCTAAGAATTTAACAACCAGTTACCATTAAAGAAGTTTTGTTTAACAACATGTATGGCAAAATGGTGGACAACAAGATGTTCAGGCTCCTGCTCATTAAAATGGACAAACTAAACAATTTTTACAAAATTCCAGAAGCCGGTACCCTCTTGCTATGTATGCAGTGCAGCAACTGAGAGTCCCATCTGGCATGCAAAATGATCTGGAAGGGCTGAGCTCTCGGGCAGGGCATCACACACCTTGGGGCAGCATTACATTCTGTGGGCCATAAAAATGGCAGCTATGTCTGTAAAACAGATACATAGAAGAGGAATTTCGTGGAAAAACTGCTGTGTTTATCATGGGGTGCAGTGATTGTCATCATTGTCAGGTAGATGGACCTGTGATAAATGGACACAGGTGGTACTAATAGGGAAAAATAAATGGAAGACACAGGGTTTGTTCTTTTGTCCCATAAACAAAAGCTGCTTATCTGCAGATATACCATGCTGAAACACAGGGGTGGGGGTTGGCAGCAGGGGCTGGGGAAAGACATGTATATAACCTCACTAAAAAGAGACAGGAGAGTCTTGCTGAAATGGAAACTAGGTGACATGTTTTCTTACCAGTCTTTTGGCCACTTAAGCTTTGAGAAAGATTTTCAATTTTGAAAGGAGAAAGTTTGGCATTTTGATACTTTATATCCGAAAAACTCAAATTACTTTTTGCTCACTTTTTAAAAGACAGAGGCATCATGGTTTAGAAATGTCTTTTCCCCTATTATGATACTTCTCTAAAATTTGATTTGGGTGAGATAAATTATCTCAACCCCCATCATTCTCCAGCATTCCAGTTAGTCATAGGACAGTGGTTATATGTGTGTAAAGCCTTCCTGTTGAGGGAAAATGAGCCAGGTTAACCGTATTCACATCACCTGGCAAATCAGGAAAGCAGCGTAATGCAGTAGCCCACGGCAGGAACTCTAGAAGCAGACTGCTGGGGCTGGAATCCCGGCTTGACCTGTTACTCTAGATGTGTAACCTTGGAAATACTCTCTAAGTCTCGGTTTCCTGTTCTGTAAGAGTAAGGATGTAGCACTGTTATGCAGGTTTACTGTGAAACTAGATGAGGGAAGACATAGAAAAATCTATTGTATAGTGCCTGGCACCTCACCAGAGCTTAGAATTAGCTGTTGTTAACTTGTGTGCATTTAAAAATAAAACCTTTATTTTTTTTTCTTCCATCAACACAAAGTTTTCTTTTGTTTTGTTGGACTCTTTTGGCTATATAATTTCAGCTCGAGGTATGAAGAAATGAGATGGTTTTCAGTTGTTTCAGGCAAATCTGCAAGAGAGCAGTGAAGTGACTTCATCCATCATGTATCTTTGTTGCACTGACCCCTTTGCAGATCAACTGCTGGTAGATATATAACATCTTTATATTAGTACATTGTTTTTAAAAAAAAATTGAAGTATAATTCACATATTATAAAATTCAACCTTTTTAAGAGTACAATTTGGTGGATTTTAACATATTCTCAAGGATGTCCCACCATCACCACTATCTAATTCCAGAACATACGTGTTAGCAATCACCTAGAGTCTATCAGCAACAAACCTACTTTTATCACTATGGACTTACCTACTCTAGAATTTTAACATAAATGGAATCATGCGGTATGTTACCTTTTATGACTGATTTCTTTCACTTAGCCTGGTATTTTTAAGTCTTCCTTGTTGTAGCATGTAGCAGAGTTTCATTTCTTGTTTTTTTCTTTTGCCATTGGATAATATTTTATTGACATAATAAAATGTTTTAGAAATATCATATGAAAAAGCTACAAAGAAGCGTGTATGTACAAAAAGGCATATATATGTATATCAGAGTATTTTATTTATAGTTTCAAAGATTAATATATATGCACAGAAAATAGACTAGGTAAAAACCTAGTATAATGTAAATCCAAATAACTTTAAAAGTAGAAGTTATTTTTATCTTTGTGCTTATCTATATTTTTCAAAAATTTTACAGTGAATATTTATACTTTAGCAGCCAGAAGAATGTACAATAAACGTTATTTTGAAAATTTAATGCACATGCTAATTCGATTATTCTTTTATTGTTATTTATTCTATTTTAGATTCAGGGGGTACAAGTGTATGTTTGATATATGGAGATATTGTATACTGGTGGGGTTGGGTTTCAGGTGGCCCACTTCCCAGGTAGTGAACCCTGCAGGTAACTTCTGAGCCCTAACACCCTCCACATTTTATAATTATAAAAACAGTATAATAATATTTTTTAAAAGGAAATCTATAATCTCAAAGTTTTAACCAGGGATGCATCCATAAGTGATATACTAATTATTACATAAGTATATAGGAGTACTTTATTATACCATTTCATTCGTTCATTTTTTTATTCAAAATTCTCATTCCTTTCATTTTTAATGTCTTTTTTTTTTCAAACAGAGGGTTTCTTTTATTTTTTTAAAGTTCATGGAGTACAAATGTTTGTTTGTTACATGGATGTATTGAGTAGCAGTGGGGATTGGGCTTCAGGTGGCCCATTTCCCAGGTAGTCAACATTATACCCAATAGGTAACTTCTGGACCCTAACCTTTTCCCACCTCCCCCCTTATTGGTATTCTCAGTGTCTATTATTTACATTTTTATGGTCATTTGGCTCCAACATATAGTGAAAACATGTGTTTGTCTTATATAATGTTTTTACCCCCCTTGAATAGCGACTTAGTAGTGGGATTGCTGGGTGGAATGGTAGTTCTATTTTTAGTTGTTTGAGAAATCTCCATACTATTTTCCATAGAGGTTGAACTAGATTACAATCCCAGCAACAGTATGTGAATGTTCTCTTTTCTCCATATCTGTGCCAACATCTGTGGTTCTTTGGCTTTTTAATAATAGCCAATCTGACTTATATGAAATGATAGCTCTTTGTAGTTTTAATTTGCATTTATCTAATGATTAGTGATGCTGAGCATTTTTTTACATTTGTTGGCTGTTTTTGTGTCTTCTTTTGGGAAAAACCTACTCATGTTCTTTGCCTACTTTTAATGAGGTGTTTTTTTTTTAATCCCCCCCGCCCCCCGCCGTGGTTTCTTGTACCAGTACCATGCTGTTTGTTGTTGTTGTTGTTCTTGTTTGAGTTGGAGTCTCACCCTGTCACCCGGCTGGAGTGCAGTGGCATATTCACTGCCATACCAGCATCAACTTGCTGGGCTCCAGCAATCCTTCTGCCTCAGCCTTCCAAGTAGCTGGAACTACAGGCACTTGCTACCACACCCAGCTAATTTTTTAATTTTTTTTGTAGAGTTGAGGTCTTGCCAAGTTGCCCAGTCTGTTTTTGAACCGTGGGCTCAGGCAATCCACTCACCTCAGCCTCCCATAGTGCTGGGATTACAGGCTTGAGCCACCACACCTGACCCATGCTGTTTTTAATTACTATAACCTTGTAGTATGATATGAAGTCAGGAAGTGTAATGCCTCTGCTTTTGTTCTTTTTACTTAGAATTACTGTGACTATGGACTATTTTTGGTTTCATATAAACTTTAGGATGTTTTTTCTAATTCTGAGAAAAATAATGTTGATATTGTTATAGGGATTGCATTGAATCTATAGATTGCTTTGGGCAGTGTAGTCATTTTGATAATATTGATTCTTCTGATCCATAAGCATGGAATATTCTTCCATTTGTGTCATCTACAATTTCTTTCATCTGTGCTTCATAGTTCTCCTTGTGGAGATCTTTCATGTCCTTGTTTTAGTGTATTTCCAGGTATTTAATTTGTTTGTGGCTAATGTAAATGGGATTGAGATCTTGATTTGTTCTCAGCTCAAGTGATATTGGTGTATATGAATGCTACTGATTTTTTACATTAATTTTATATTCTGAGACTTTACTGAAGTTGTTTATCAAGTCTAGAAGCCTCTTGGAAGAGTCTTTAGGGTTTTCCAGGTATACAATCATGTCATCAGTGAATAGAGATAGTTTGACTTTCTTCTTGATGATTTGAATGACTTCCTTTCTTTCTCTTGCTAGATTGCACTGGCTTGAACTTCCAGTACAGTATTGAAAAACAGTTGTGAGAATGGACATCCCTGTCTTGTTTCAGTTCTGAGGAGGAATGTTCTCAATTTTTTCCCATTAAATAGATGTTGGCTATGGTTTTGTCATATAAGGAGTCACTCCCCCCCCCCATAAAATTGGAATTATCTTTTGGAGGGTGGTGGACTCCCTGTAGTACAGAATTCCCCCTCTAGGTAAGTGTTCTAGGAACACATTGGCATCACTGTACCACCTAGCATTGTTGTAAGAGGTTGCATTCAGTTTCAGTGAATTTTTTTGGAGATTCTTTCAATGCATTTGCCCATTTCATGATAGGTGATTTACGAGCATACCTGCATACACCATGCTGAGTGTTCAGCAGTTTTTGACCAAAAACAGCATCACCCACATGACCCAGCCTCCCTATTCACCTGATCTCATCCCCAGTGACTTTTTTGTTGTTTTACTGGAGCAAAACAAGTTCTCAAAGGAAAACATTTTTGTGGACATGGAAGAAGTGAAACAAAAGTGGCACTAAAAGGCATCAACATTGATCAGTTCAAAACTGTTTTGAGAGGTAGAAAAAGCATCTTGGTAGGTGTATTGCATCAAATGGAGAGTACTTTGAAGGTGACTGAAGTTTAAACATGTAAGGATAAATGCACAATTTTTAATAAATAAATTCCAGGGGTTTTGGGTCCCCCCCTCCTCATATATGGCTCTTATTATTTTGAGATATGTTTCTTCAATGCCTAGTTTGTTGAGGATTTTTATCACAAAGGGATAGTGCCTTTTCTGTGTCTATTCAGATGATTATTTTGTTGTTGTTTCTTTTTATTTGGTGAATCATCTTTATTGTTTTATAGATACTGAACCGGCCTTACATCCCTGGAATAAAACTCACTTGATTGTGATGGATTTTTTTTTAATGTGCTGATAAATTTTGTTTGCTTGTATTTTGTGGAAGATTTGTACATCTCTGTTCATCAGAGATATTGACTAGCCTGTGGTTATCTTTTTTGCTATCAGTGTGATACTGGTTTCGTAGAATGAGTTAGGAAGGACACCTTTCTCTTTCTCTTTGATTTTTTGGTAATTAATTCAGTAAGACTGGTACCAACTCTTCTTTGTACTTCTGAAAAATTTGGCTCTGACTCTGTGTGACCCTAGACTTTTTTGATGTTGTTGGAAGACTCTTTTTAATTACCGATTCAATTTTATAGCTTCTTCTTTGTCTATTCAGGGGTTCTATTTCTTCCTGGTTCAGTCATGGAATATTGTATGTTTCCAGGAACCAATCCATTTCCTGTAGGTCAGAACTCCCTTTCTTTTAAAGGCTGAATAATATTTCATTGTATGGATATATACCACATTTTGATTATCCATTCAGCAGTTGATGGAGATGCATAGTTTCACACGTATTGGTTGTTAGGGAAATCTTTGAAAGCAGTTTTGTCTTCATCAGAACATGTATTACAAGTTTATATTTTTCTCCCGAATCAAATTATTTTGTGGTCAACTTTTTATGAAGACATCTTATAGGATCAGAAAGAGAAATTGAAATTTGAATTTTATTTTAGAGAGGGTTAAATAGCATTCTTTCATTCAAGTTTGTTTCTTTCATATCTTAACTCTGGAGCTTTTCTGTACTTTTCTAGGGAAAAAGAGGAGCAACTAACTCGTGTGACCGAAGTCCAGAGGCTGCAGGCCCAGCAGGCAGATGCTGCTCTGGAGGAGTTTAAGCGGCAGGTGGAGCTGAACTCAGAGAAAGTCTACGCTGACATGAAGGAGCAGGTAAGGAGGCAGCCACACCATCCTTTCCGAAGGTCACTGTCAGTGGGAGGGCACGTGCTCATCTTCAATATGACAGAAGCAGTTTACTTTTTGAAAGAGCTTTACCAAAAGGAGCCATACAATTGGGTCAGAGATTCAGAATGAGAAAGAGGTACTTCCCCATTCATCATTCTTCGAGCAATGCCAGGATGATCATTTCCCTTCTCAAAATGCGGTCATAGCAAGAATGTATCTTGCCTTGGGAGGATGGAACAGCCTGCAAGAAAAATGCCACGACAGATCATTTTCTGTAGCACAGGGACTTAAGTTAAGCATGTCTGTGTTTCTTCATGTTCCATAAATTGTGTCTGATTTGTCACTTACAGCAAATTATTTTCAACTGGCAGTTCAGGAGGAGAAAGGCTGTCTCTAGTTCTTGTACAGGATAGGTAGTATATTTTTTAGTTTTGAAAGAAAATAAAAAGTCTGTAAAAGAATAAAGGGAATTATTACACACTTATTTATGCATTGTGAAAAAGCAATAATTGTCAATACTATGCTTATATAAACAAAAACATTGCAGAGGAAGTTTTAGATTACTTTGTTACTCATTTCTCAACACATTTATTCTCTCCTCTTCACCTCTGAGAAAGCCACTTTAGTTAATTTAGTGTGTATAGTTTCCCCTCAGTATCTGTATGTACTGCATCGGTGAAGTCAACCAACCATGGATCAAAAATAGTTGAAAAAAAAAACCCAACAAATTGCCCAAAAGTTCCACATGAATGAAGTGAAGTACAGACATTTTATTAGGTATTAGAAATAATCTAGAGATGGTTTTAAGTATACTGGAGGATGTACATAGGTTATATGGGACTACTATGACATTTTCCATAAGGGACTTGAGCATCTGTAGATTTTGGGATCTGTGAGGGGGGTCTTGGAACCAATCTCCCATGGATATTGAGGGACAACTGTGTTATTTCAGTTTACTTTATATTTTTATGTGCATATATAATGTCCATTAAAATATGTATTATGTGTACGTATTATATGTTATAGGCATATTTCATTGTTTTCTTTTTCTGTTTTAAAAAATTAGATAAATACAGATTTTAAGTATTATACTTGTTTGCTCTTTTAATATTATGTATCTGTGTTCTAACCATGTTGATTTAGTGAAGTCCTTTTAACAATAAATACATGTTGTCACATATATATACCACATTTATAAGCTCTTCTATTCAAGCATATTTAATTTCAGTTTTTCTTGATTTGAAATAATGTACTTGCTTGTGTTTCAATTTTCTGCTGTAGCTGTCTTCCTTAGGAGTCCCCAGCATACTCTGGGTGGTAGCAGGTCCCTAAGGAAGGTTTCATGCTAGAATCTGAGTGAGCCCTGTAAGGTTTACTGTTTGGAACTGTGTTTATTTTTGCTGTTATTTTTCAATTCTGATATCCACTCATACAGTTTTGTGTGAATTTGGTCCCTGAGAGGGGGAGTCTGATAGCCCATTATTTCTATTTGCCACTGTCTGCCTAAGGCGAAAGCCGAATTCCTGCTGAGAGTTTGTACTGGAAAGCTGAGACTTTCATTCCTTGCTACATTGATGTGTACTTCTTTCCAGTTCCCTGCTGTGATCGGTGCCCAGGCCCTAAGAAGTATATCTGGTCCAGATATTCAGTGCAACTGCATAGGAAGCTCTCTGATAGGCTTAAAATTAAAGAAATTGAGAAAATATTGAAGGAAAGCCCCAGGCAAGAATGTTTAAGTATATTGTTAAGAATCTTAGGTTAAAAATTAGACATTTGAAAGTACGAAGGCCCACAGTATAGTTTTCTGAGAACAGCTGACTGTCACCTTTGGCTCAGTAAATGTACTTCTTGGAGCTGTTGATGTAAAGTTAACAGCTTGCAGAATTCATGGGCAAGTAAGAAGAAAAAGTAAGCAGACAACATTGGATCTGTGAAAACATTCTGTAGAAAAAGGAAAGGTTGCTGCCTTCGTCCCCACAAGGTAAAGCATACTTCTGAAAATGACCTGTAGAATTCAGAAAAAAAATTTCAGAAAAGTAGTACTTTTATAAAAGGCTACAGATCAAATACAGTTTATGCAATGAAAACTGAATAGATCCTGGAACAAGAATTAAACCAAGAATAAAATTATAATTTTGCACTAGCTAAGAGATTAGAAAAATAACAGAGAAAAAAATAACATTAGAAAATAATGCTTCATAGTTTTAAAATAAAAAGGTTGTGACTCAATTTTATACACAATCAAGGAGTATTCACTTGCAAAATCAATAGGAAAACATTTACTTATATATAAGAGCACAGAAAAGAAATAAGTGTTATATATTTATGTTAATAGCCTATATAATATCTATCACTTCTTTCCTTTCTGGAAAAAATTATATGAACACAATACCAATCCAGCAATGAAAAACAAGACTTCCCACAAATGAGGAAGGAAGCCATCATATAAAAGGCTGGGTAGAGAACACTGGAAACCAATAAAGTAGAAACAAACTAAAATAAAATTACACAAAAAATCATATGAAAAGAATGATGAAAATATGTCACATATTCAGACAAAAAGAAAGTAGGAATGTAACACTATTATATAAATTAGAATCAATACAAGTCAACAAACTGGACAGAGGGATTCATTTTTGCATGCCAGAGACAAGAATACTCAATCCAAGTATGAAAAGATGTTAGGAATCCATGGAGAAATTAATATAGATAGTTATGTGATACTTTAATATAGTTTTCTCCATCTTTGACAGATTAGGGGAACAAAAACCAAATAAATGAGAGGTCTAAATAATAGTTTATAGGACAGCTATGTTTCTACTTTTTAACATTTAGAGACAACTCATTAAGTCTCTACTCTCATAAAACAGTTATGAAGCTCAGTAGACCTTGGTATATTTCTAAAACTTGGCATGTCAGAGAACATATATTTTTAAGCACAATGCAGTATAATTAGAAATTACATTTTAGTTAAAGTTGCTACATTGCACTTCACCAAAATTAAAAGCTTTTGCTCCATAAAAGACACCATTAAAAAACAACAAAAGGAAGTAAGAGAATGGAAGAAAAACTCATAGTGTATATATTTCAAAGAATTTGTATCTAAAATATAAAAGAAATCTTACAACTCAATGGTCAAACAACTCAAAGCTAGGCAAAAGACTTGAACAGGCACTTCACAGAAGAAGATAGACAAGTGACTAATAAACTCATGAAAAGATGCTCAATGTGATTCTCATTCGTCAGGGAAATGCGAATTAAATCTAAAATGAGATGCCATTATACATTCATTAGAATTATGAAAATGATAGAGACTGGTTGATAATGTCATGTATTTGCAAATATGTGGTGCAATTGGAGCTCTTATACATTGCTGGAGGGTATGTAAAATAGTACAGCCACCTTGGAATACTGCCAGTTTTTCTAAAACACTAAATATATCATAACATATGTCAATCATTCCACTCTAATGTATTTAGCCAGGATAAATAAAGACAGGTTCAGACAAAGACTTCTGCACAAATATTGGCAGATTTGCTCAAAAATCTCAAAATGTGAATAACCAAAATGTTTCCCAACAGGTGAAAGGGTAAACAAAATGCAGTATGTACAGTAAAATGGTACGCAGCTGGAAAGAGGAATGAACTATTAATATACCCACAGTCACATGGCTGAATCTTGAAATCCTACTGAATGAAAGACTATGAAAACAAAATAGTATATGTGGAGTGTCTTGTAGTCCGAGTCCTGTAGATTTCCCTAGATAATGTCGCATTTTTTGTTTTAACAGAATATCAGCCCAGTTCATTTCAGTGCAAAAGACTTGTCTCATCTTCTGTGGGTAGATTCCAGTGTTAGTTAAGTTTCAGAGCCTTTGCAATGTTCTTTGGGTCTGTTTTCACTCATGCTGCTCAGTGGTGAGTCTCAGACGTGGGTGGTGATTTAAATCACCCCACTCAGTGACTGCAGGCTTTCATGGAACATTCTCCACGATAGACCCTATGCTTAGACACAAGACAAGTCTCACATGTAAAAGGAGTAAAATACAGAGTATGTTCTTTGACCTCAAAAATAATAAATTAGAAATAAACAACGAAAGAAACTCTGGGAAATTCCCATATATTTGAAAATAAAATCACACACTTCTAAATAATTAATGGGTTATAGAAGATATTGCAGGGGAAATTAGAAAATATTTTAAACTGAATTAAAATAAAATATGGCATATTGGAATTTATAAAATGCACTGAACACAGTGCGTACAGAAAAATGTACAGCTTTAAATATCTAGATTGAAAAAGAAAGCACACAGCATCAATAACCTAAACTTTACCTTATGAAACCAGAAAAAGAAAAGCAAGGCAAGCTTCGGTCACACAAAAGGAAATAACAAAATTAGAACATAAAGCAGAGATTTGAATACAGAAAAACAGAAAAATCAATGCAGTAAAAAACTGGTCCTTTGAAAAGATCAACAAAATCAACAAACCTTAGCTTGACTGGCCAAACAAACAAACCATAAAAGTGAGGACATACCAATGACCAAAGTTAGTAGTTAAAAAAGAAAGGATACCACCATTGTTCCCATAGAAAATGAAAGGATTATAAGGTAATATTTCCCAAAAACTTTATTCCAACAAATCATACAACTTAGATGAAGTGGACAAATTCCTAGAAGGATGCTAATTATCAAAAATGTCTCAAGAAGAGACAGAATATCTGAATTGAACTATAATAAGAAATCTCGTTGCCAAATTAAAAACCTTTTCACAAAGAAAAGTTCAGGACCAGATGGCTTCACCGGTGAATTACATCAAATATTTAAAAATAATAATTTTAATTCTTTGAAATCTTTTCAGAAAATCGAGAAGGAACACTTGCCAATTCATTCTGTGAAGCTGGTATTGCCATG
Source organism: Tarsius wallacei (assembly GCA_963574415.1). NCBI lineage: Eukaryota > Metazoa > Chordata > Mammalia > Primates > Tarsiidae > Tarsius > Tarsius wallacei. The sequence continues at coordinate 11,736 of CAUYQG010031528.1, read as the reverse complement.
ATGTCAAAGCTAGACAATGATGTGGCCAATAAACCACAGATTAATATCTTTCATGAAAATAGGCACAAAAACCCTTCATGATATTTTAGTAAACCTAATCAAGCAACAAATAAAGTGATTATATACCACAATCAAGTGGGATTTATCTCAGAAACCCAAGGTTGTTTTGTCATTTAGAAATCAACTGATGTTTTACCACATATTCATAGAATAAAAGACAAAATCACATGATCGAACCAATAAAAGAAATAAAAGGCATTTGAAAGAGTTAAATACATTTTTTTATTTAAAAAATTTTTTAAAATTAGGACCTGAAGCAAATTTACTCAAACTAATAAAGGATGTCTATGAAAACCCTACAGCTAACAAAGTTAATGATTGGAAGGTTTAATGCTTTTTCTCCTAGGAATAAGGCAAAAATTTCTGCTTTTACAACGTTTATTTAACATTGTATTGGAGGGTCTAGCCAGTGCACTTAAGACAAAAACAAAAAAATCCAGATTGGAAAGAATATAGAACAAATGTAGCAGATGTTACAGTCCCATGTGGTGAAAATTCCATAAAATCCATAAAAGAAAAATTAATAAATGATTTAAACAAGCTTATAGGATATAAGATCTATATATTAAAAATCAATCACATTTCATATACTAGCCATGAATTTGAAAATGAAATGAAGAAAACAGTTATTTCACAATAGCATCGAAAAGAAAAATATTTACAAGCAAACTCTTAAGTTGGAGACTTATTTAAAACTATAAGATATTGAAAACTATGAGATATTGCTGAGAGAGATTTAATAAGATCTACGTAAGCAGAGAGCTATTCTTTGTCCCTGGATTTGGAGACTCTGTGTTGTCAACATGGCAACTCTCTCTAAATTGACCTGTGAATTCAATGCAACCCGTCAGTCCCAATGTAATTTTCTGTAGAAATCGACAGTAAGAAGTATTTGTTCTCACTAGCAAAGCCTTAAAAAATTCAAACAACATTGACCTATCTTCAAACTAACACATAGGCAGAAATTCATAAAGGTCTGAGAAACAGGTGATGACATGCATTTCTGGTGGGAATGTGAAGTTGTATAGCCTTTCTGTGGAATTGTTCTAAGACTGTGCTTATCGTTTACCTGGTGGTCCTACTTCTGAGACTTTGTGTTGCAAAAATATGTTGCGCAAGATGTGTTCTTAAGGATGTTTATTATGATGTCATTTATTAATGGCAGAAAATTAGAAAATATTTGTCAAAATTGGAGAGAGGTAAAAGTTACCAATCTTTTAAAATAAAAAATTAACTTCCTATTTGTGTGGCAGAACTGAAAGCCCAAAAGATAATGTAACCTCAGAAGCCTTAAGAACCCAACCCAGACACAAAATGAGACTGCCACCACATAAGGATAGCCAGGGATAAGAAATAATGTTTGTGGAGTTGGCTCTGGAATGACTCCTCATCGTCTGTGGCTCTTCTGCCCCATGCCTCGCCCATGGTCTGTATTCTACCTTACTTCTCCAAATGTGCAGACTCGTAAGAACCCGAAGAGTCCTTGTGTTTCACCTTCTTGGTACTGCATTTCTGTGGACTGCTTTAATGACTCAGTGAGGAACCCAAGTGGGTGTTTGGGGATCCCCTCCCTCCCCCACACACCCTATTCCCATGTCTTGTTTGTGAGCAGCCCTCACCATGCCTGATCTGTCTAGTGTGCTGGATTCAGATTTCTTAAAAACTCGTAGGGGCAGCAGCCGATGAGCAGTACATTCTTTTGGTTGTCTTCTATTGAAGAAATGTTCTCAATGGTTTCAGTTACACATAGTTTTGCCAAGTACAGCTGGGTTTTTGAAATAGAGAAAGCAGCCTTGGTATGAGTGTGGTAATAAGGGACCTCATTTATAACAGTCCTCTTTCACAAATCAAGTAATTCTTATATGACGAATTTGAACAAATGTTGAACAAAATATTCAAATGTATACTTCAACACATGGTAAATTAGAAGTCCAGATTATTGGCTGATTAAGTATGATCTCTTATAGCTCAAATTCAAAGGAAAATCAAACAGCAGATTTATTATTTGGAGAATCATAATGTGTTTAGATTTTTCCATAGTCTATATTTTTAACAGTCTTTTTCTGTCCTTGTTTTGAACTGCTTTTCTCTTCTTACAGAAATATTTTGTGTAAAAGCCAGCAGAGCTGTAGGGCATCTTTTTCCATTTGGAAACTGCTACAGATAGCAGACAATGGGATTTTGGATTTAAAAAAATAAAAGCTTTGAGTTTGTTTTAGAAACAGAATCGCTGTTTCAAAAATGAGGCCCATGAGACAAAATCGAACAGACTCAAACTTTAAAAAAATTGCTTCACACTGTTTCTTCCACTTTGAAGAACATTTTTATCTCATTTAGCATTGCTTAAATAATTTATACTCCAATGGTGAAATCCATTATAAGTGTTAGCTGTCAGCAATTAGTTATGTAAAATTTACATGTTTTAATTGTGGAAATGCATTACTGTAGAATTATTTCTGTATATTATATAATCATATTTTTAAAAGAAATAGTGTTCTATATTTACCTATTATCTGTGAAACAAATAAATGACTCAAAAAGACAGCTATGTTCTTTGAAGTATTGGCAGCAATTCTAAAGTGGAACTTTTTAATCTTGCACACCGACTACATGAATGTCAGCTAGCTGGATCCTCCTGGGACTTCCCCTAGCTACTTGACTTTTCTCCTCTATTTTTCTCCTCTTGAAAATACATCCTCATTAAATGATATTTGCTGCTAAATATCTGGCTTTAAATTACATTCCTCTTTTTTTTTTAACAGTCATTAGCTACATGATATTAGCTTTATACCTGGAAAACCCACTGGTTTGTCATGAAAACAAAATTCTGAAAACTGCTGCTGTTGACTAGTGGTGTTGACTCTGGCTTCTTGCACAATTGAAACTGGCTAGCCAGTTCCTTGCATTCTTAGAGATTTTAAGTTTAGCTTATCATCCTATTATTGCTTTTCAATTAAGGAAAAAAATTACCAACTTATAAGGAAGTAAGAATGCCATTTGGATATATTTATGTAATTATGTATTGTTGGATAACAAATAGACTTAATGAACTTAAAAGATCATCATACAAACCATTCATTATGTCCTCTTGTCCTTTTAGGCCTATTCTGGCTCATGTAATTGTATTGTGTTGTATTGTATCTTGTATTGTATTATGCAGATGTGGTACACAAGTGAGGATTAACTATATATGTAGGCTGCATGAAGGTGAAGTTTGGGCTTCAAACTGGCCCTGACTCCCTCGGGAAGTGGACCAGGTACATTGTGTTGTCCCGTGTCCCTCACCCTTTTCCATCCCTCCCTTTCCTAGCAGTGCCCTGTGAATATTGAGCTCTCCCTTGTCTTCATGTGACTGTTGTTCAGGGCCCACATATGAGTGAAAACATGCAATATTCATTTCTTTGTTTCTGGGATTGATCACTTAGTGTGATGGTCTCCAGCTTCATTCAATTTGCTGCAAAGTCCATGATTTTGTTCTTCTTTATGGCAGCATAACGCTCCACTGTGTATGTGTATCACATTGTTCTTTATCCTTTCCATGGGCATCTGGGTTGTTTCCATGTTTTTGCTATTGTGAATAGTGTGGCAATAAACATATGTGTACAGGTGTCTTTTTTGTAGAATGATTTATGTTTCTCCAGTTATATTCCCAGGAGAGTGATTACTGGATTATATGGAAGGTTAATTGCTAGTTCTTTTAGGGATTGCCACATTGCTTTCCACAAAGGTTGAACTTGCTTGCACTCCCACCAATGGTGTGGAAGCATTCCCTTTTCACCTCACCTGTGCCAGCATCTGTTTCGTTTTGTATTGTTTTTGTTTTGTTTTGTTTGACTTATTACTGATAGCCATTCTTACCAGGTTTAATGGTGGTATCTCATTATAGTATTGGTTTGAATTTTTCTGATGGTGACTGAGGCTGAGCATTTTTTCATGTGTCTGTTGGCTGCTTGTATGTCATTGTTTGAAAAGTGTTCATGTCCTTTGCCCACTTTTTAATGGGGTGGTTTGTGTTTTTCCTTTCATTTTGTTTGAGTTCCTTATAGATCTTGGATGTTAGGCTTTTGTCAGATGCATAATTTGCAAATATTTTTTCCCATTTTATGGATTGTATCTTTACTCTCTTGATGGTTTCTTTTCCTGTGCAAAAACTTTTCAGTTTGATGAGGTACCACTTGTCTAACTTAGCTTTTATGGCATTTGCTTTTGGGGACTTGGCCAAGAAGTCATTGCCTTCTCCAATGTGCAAACGGGGGTTTCCTATGTTCTCTTCTAGGATTCTTATAGTTTGAGGTTGTACATTCAGGTCTTTGATCCATTTAGAGTTGATTTTTGTATATGGTGATAGGTAGGGGTCTAGTTTCATCTTCTGCATGTGGTCAGCCAATTTTCCTAGCACCATTTGCTAAATATGGTATCTTTTTCTCAGTGGTTGTTATCAGTGACTTTATCAAAGATGAGTTGGTTAAGAGACCAAGTTTTTGTCCGGAATCTCTGTCCTGTTCCATTGGTCTATATGCCTATTCCTGTACCAATACTAGGCTATTTTGACTACTGTAGTCTTGTAGTACAGTTTAAAGTCTGGACGTGTAATACCTTCCACTTTGTTCTTTTTGCTTAGAATTGTTTTGGCTATTCATATTCTTTTTTGTTTTCTTATGGATTTCTTTATTGTCATTTTCAGCTCTGAGAAAAATGATGTTGGTAATTGATGAGTATTGCTTTGAATCTGGAGATTGTCTTGGGACATCTTGACAATATTGATCTTTCTGATCTATGAGCATGGAATGTTTTTCCATTTGTGTCATCCTTGATTTCTTTGAACAGTGTTTTGTAGTTCTCATTGTAAACGTCTTTTGCTTTTCTTGTTAGGTGAATGCCAAGGTATTTAAAAATTTTTTTGTGTGTGTGGCTATTGTGAGTGAGATTGTGTTTTTTATTTGGTTCTCTGACTTCCTGTAGCTGATGTATAAGAAATGCAACCGTCAACTGGACACGGTGGCTCAAGCCTGTAATCCCAGCACTTTGGGAGGCCAAGGTGAGAGGATTGTCTGAGCCCAGGGGTTCAAGACCAGCCTGGGCAACATGGCGAGACCTTGACTCTACAGTAAATAACATAAATAAAAATTGGCCGGGTGTGGTAGTGTGTGCCTGTAGTTCCAGCTACTTAGAAGGCTGAGGTGGCAGCATCACTTGAACCCAGCAGGTTGAGGCTGTGGTGGCCGTGAGCGTGCCACAGCATTCCAGCCTGGGCGACAGAGTGAGACTTCAAATCAAAAAAAAGAAAAGAAAAAAGAAATACAAATGTCTTTTGCATATTGATTTTTGTGTCCGAGACTTTACCAAAGTCATTTATTAGTGTGAGGAAGCTTTGGCAGACTCTCTAGTATTTTCAAGGTGTAGAATCATATTATCTGCAAAAAGGGATACTTAACTCCTCTTTTCCTGTATTGAGGCCCCTGATTTCCTTGTCTTACCTGATTGCTCTGACTAGGACTTCCAGAACTATGTTGAACAGGAGAGGTGAGAGTGGTTATCCATTTCTTGTTCCTGTACTTAGGGGGAATGTTTCCACCTTCTGCTTATTGAACAAAATGTTTATCATAGGTGGCTCTTACTGTTTTGAGGAATGTTCCTTCCATGCCTAGGTGCTCAAGGCTTTTTATCAAGAAGAGATGCTGGATTTCGTCAAAGTTTTTTTTTGTATCTAATGATATAATCATGTGGTTCTTGGTTTTACGCCTGTCAATGTGCTGAATTATATTTACGGTCTTGCGAATGTTGAACCAGCCCTGCATTCCAGGAATGAAGCCCACCTGCTCATGGTGGATTATCCTTGAAATGTGTTGTTGGATTCAATTTGCTTGAACCTTGTTGAGAATTTTTATGTCTATGTTAATCAAGGAGATTGGCCTATAATTCTCTTTCCTTGTTGGGTATTTGCCAGTTTTGAGTATCAGTATGATGTTAGCTTCATAAAATGAGTTGGGGAGAACTCCATCATTCTCGATTGCCTGACATACTTTCAGTAAGATTGGTATCAGCTCCTCCTTGTATGTCTTATAGAATATAGCTGGGAAGCCATCTGTTCCGGGGATTTTTTTGTTGGGAGATTTCTTATGACTGAGTTGATTTCCTTGGTCTGTTTATAGTTTCAGATTCTTTTTGTTTCAACCTTGGGAGTTTCTGTGATGTCAGAAAGTCCTCCATTTCTTTTAGATTTTCTAGTTTATTTGCATACAGGTGTTCATATTAATCTCTGATAATATTTGAATTTCTTCACGGTCAGTTGTGACTTCACCTTTTGCCTTTCTAATTGTGTTTATCTGAACTTTTTCTCCCTATTTAGTCAGTCTTGCCAGGGGACTGTCAGTATTATTTATCCTTTCACAGAACCAGCTTTTTGTCTTGCTGATCCTTTCTATGATATTTTTGTCTTTATATTCTGCAGTTGTGATTTTGTCTTAGTGATCGGGATTTTTCTGCTGAAGTTAAGATTAGGTTGTCTTGCCTTTCCAGCTCCCTTAGGTGTGATGTTAGGCTGTCTACTTGTGATCTTTTTGTTTTCTTGATGTGTGTGTGTGAATTGCTATGAATTTTCCTCTTAACACTGCTTTAATAGCATCCCAGAGATTCTGATAAGATGTATCTTTGTTTTAGTTTGTTTCCAGGAATCTTTTTATTTTGGTCTTGATTTCTGTGTTGGTCCAGAAGTCATTCAGCAGCAGGTTGTTTAATGTCTATGTCTTTGTGTGTTTTGGGGGGATCTTGGTGGTGGTGATATTTATTTCTATTCCACTGTGATCTGAGAATATGCATGATATTATTTCAAATTTTTGAAATTTGTTCACATTTGATTTATGCCCAAGACAATGATAGATCTCAGAGTATATTCCATGTGCTGATGAGTAGAATATATACTGAATAGATGTTGAGTGAAGTGTTCTGTAGATGTCTATTACATTCATTTCATCAAGTGTTGAGTGAAAGTTCCAAATCTCTTTTTTGATTTTTTACCTCGACGATATATCTAAAATTGTTAATGGAGTATTTAGGTTTTCAGCTGTGATTGTTTGAGAGTCAATGTGCTCTGTTATATTACTTAGTAGGTATTTTATAAAACCTGGTGCTCCTGTGTTGGGTGTGTATATATTTAGGATGGATATTTCTTGCTAGTGGATTGAGCCTTTTATCATTATGTAGTCTCCTTCTGTGTCCTTCTTTGACTTTTTTTTTTGATGGTTTGAAGACCTGCCCTCTTCTGTTTTTCATTCGCCTGAAAGATCATTTTCTAGCTTCCAACTTTGAGCCTGTAGGTGTCCTTTGCAGTGAGATGAGTTTCCTGGAGGCAGCAGATTGTTGGGTCATTCTTTTTTATCCAGTTTGCCATTCCATGTCTCTTCAGTGGCACATTTAGTCCATTTATGTTAAATTGATTTTTGAAATGTGAGAGTTTATCTCTGTCATAGAGATTTTAAGGGATTGCTTTGTTGCCTTTTTACTTTTGTATTTATATATGTGTGTGCTTTCATTTTTGTGAGTGCTCTGTTAGCTCTGTTTGCCTGTACTTTTGTGATGGGTATGATACCCCCCGCCGCCGTGTTCAGGATCTTCTTGAGCATCTCCTGAAGGGCAGGTCTGGAGGCAGCATATTCTTTAGGGATTGAATGTCTAGGAAAGGATTTTAGTTCTTCATCACTGACGAAACTTAGCTTGATGGAGTAAGAAATTCTTGGCTGGAATTGCTTATCTTTAAGAATCTTAAAAATTGAATTCCACGGTAGGCGTGGAAGGTCATGCCTGTAATCCCAGCACTTTGGGAGGTTGAGGTGAGAGGATTTCCTGAGCCCAGGAGTTCACAGCAAGTCTGGACAATTTGGTGAAACCTCATCTATACAATAAATCAAAAAATTAGTCATTCATGGTGGTGTATGCCTGTAGTCCCAGCTACTTGGAAGGCTGAGGTCAATGGATCACCTGAATCTAGCAGGTTGAGGCTGCGGCAGCTGTGATTGTGCCACTGCACTCCAGGCTGGTTGATTAATAGAGTGAGACTCCAACTCAAAACAAAATAAAAACAAAACAAAACAAAAAAATTGGACTGCAACCCTTCTGGTTTGTAGTGTTTCTGCACATAAGTCTGGAGCGATTTTGATGGGTCTTCTCCAGTAGGTAGTCTGCCCTTTCTCTCTTGCTGCCTTTAGATTTTTTCTATCATGCTTATTTTGTGGAGTCAGATTACTATGTACCTTGGGAATGATCTTCTCATGTGATACCTTACAAGGATTCTCTGAATCTGTTGTACTTGGATGGTTACCTCTCTAACAAGATGTGGGAAGTTTTTTGGGATGGCTTCATGGAATGCTTGTTTTATGGTGTTTTCTATTTCCTTTTCTACTTTAGGGATACCAACCTGGCACATACTTGGCTTCTTAACATAGTTTTACCCCTCTTAGAGGATTTGCTCCTTCTTTTTGAGCTTTTTTTCCTATGTTTTTCACAGACTGGCTTAATTCCATATTTTGCTCCTTAAGCTCTGAGATTCTTTCCTTTGACTGGTTGATTCTGCTCTCTGTACTTGTTTCTGTGTTCTTAATTTTCAGGATGAAGTTTTTCATTTCCATTGTTTCAGAATGGGGTTTTTTGAAATTGGTCAACTCCACTTTTACTTCCTGTATAACTTCAGTGAGTTTTGCTTCTAGCTTCTCTTGGTTTCTATTCATTTCTGCCATCCAATCTCTGATTTCTGTGGCTGTCTTCTGGGGCAAGTCATTCTGGGGGATTTTAATTGTTTGTGCTCTGATGGCTGCTTTTTCTGGCACTGTCTTTTTAGGACTTTGAGGGTTGCCTGTATTTTGTTGTTGTGACAGGCCTCTCTTCTTTCTGTATGAGTTCTCTTTTTTGTTGTTGCTCTGAAGCTGTTTGGAGACTCTCTGTTATAGAGCCCTTTCTGTGGTGTAAAACAGATAGCTCAATGAGAGAGGGAGGAGCATTTAGTTCTGCTCCTTGCTGTATCTTGTGGCAAGATTCTGTCCCTGCAGATTTTCTCTCCCCCTGCTAACGTAGTTGGACCATCTTTCAGCCTCTGCTGTTAGCCCTCTGCAGAGAGCAAGTGAGGGGATGGGTCCCCATCTGCTATCCGTGGTTTGCAGTCCAGGAACCTTCCCACTGAGAAAGGCTTAGATTGTCTTTTGTGTCACTCCTTCCCTGTTCAAGTCTGCACTCTGCTCTTGAAAATGAACACATTCCTTGCCACAAGGAAGGTGGAGGGCATTCACCCTGTAAGTGCATAAGACTTGGGGGTGATTCTTTCTGATCTGGCTGGGCAGATGGCCAGTAGTTGTTGATGGTAGGTGCCAGCCAGGCTTGCTCTGCAGATGATCTTTTCCTGCCTAGAAACTGGCCACCATGGAGCTGGTGTGTGGGTTTTATTTCCTGTTTCACTTGGGCTCCGGTTCCCCCTGCAGTTCCCTGACCAGAACTCTTCTCGTGTGGGGCTGACAACCCACGCATGGCTGGGAAGGGGTGAACTAACTCAAAGCATCTTGTAATCATTCACCTCTCTCCTTCACTGGGCAGGGCTTTAATGCCTGTGTGAGTCTGATACACGAGAGGGGGGCTTTGGGGGGTATCGGTGTACCTGGATTCCTATGTCTGCCACTGCCTTCTGGTCTCCGTGTGTTCAAAGAGACCCTCTTTAGTCATAGGGTGTTTTGCCGTCCAAAAGTGTTCAGGGTGTCTCTGTGTATTGTAGCTGGTACCCTACTTTCTGCCTCACTGGCAAGACATGTTCCAGTCTGCTGCTCCACAGTGGCCATCTTGGATCCTGTCCCATAGAATCAGGTCTTCTTAAAGAGATGGCTAATATTAGGCTTAACTTTATGATTATTATGAGAATACAGCTGCAATTAACATTCTCCAAGAAGTTTCTTGTGAGTTCAACTGTCAAAGACAGAATGCCCATTCCATTCCTATGAAAAAGACCAATAGGACCTTTTGTACTTTTCCACAGAAGACCTAGAAATCTCAAAGTCAACTTCCTCAATGATGCTTTGTAGGAAATGATGAAATCTAACAGGGCTTGCCTCTGTACTGATATGTTCATGTAGTTTTAAATAAATTTTTAAAGACAACTTTTGAGATAATAAAATACCCAATATCAATAGAATCATTTTTTCTCAGTTACTTTTTGGTGATAATGGAGAAATCTCTCTACTCTTAAATGTTGTGTTTAAATGAGATTAGATAGCAGAGATAAAATGTTAAAAATATATGTCAGTATTTAAATAGAACTTTAAAGGACAACAGCTAAAGAATATGTATAAGTATTTGGTCTTGAAAAACAAAATGGAAAAAGCTCCCAAACAATGAAAATAAAACTTACGTCCTTAAGTACTTAATTGAATAGTAGGCAAAGCTTCCCCCCAATTATTAACTAATGACTAATTTCTTTTGCAGAAGCAAAATAAGCAAAAACAAAACAAAACAAAAAACTAAACACAAACATCTACTGAGGACATCTGGCTAAAATAACTTATCATTCTGTCTGTATTTGGCTGATTTGTGAAAAAATAATAGTATTATTTTTTTAATAACTTGACTGTTTTATTGACTTACTGGCCAAAGGATTCAACAGACTTGATTTTTTTTCTTTCATTCATTTAAGTACCACATAAAGCAAATACCTCAGAGAAATGCCAATCAAAACTACAATGAAATACCACCTCAAAGTCAAGAAACAACAGGCTTGGCCTATGAAGAAAAGGGAATGCTTCTACACTGTTGGTAGGAATGTAAGCTAGTTCAGCCTTGTGGAAAGCAGTGTGGCATTTTCTCAAAGACCTAAAAATTGAGCTGCCATAGGATACAGCAATTCCACTTCTGGGAATCTACCCAGAGGAACATAAATTGCTCTACAAGAAAGACTCTGGCAAATGTATATTCATTGCAACACTGTTCACAATAGCAAAAACATGAAACAAGCCCAGATGTCCACTGAAAGCGGACTGAATAAAGAAAATGTGGTACATACACGCAGTGGAACACTACACAGCCTTAAAGAACAAAATAATGTCCTTTGCAGCGGCATGGATGCAGCTGGAGATCATACTAAGTGAATGATCACAGAAACAAAAAACTAAATACCACGTATTCTCACTCATAAGTGGGCCCTGAACATTGGGTGCGCAAGCACAAGTGCAGGACTGACAAATATTGGGCACTGCTAAAGGAGAAAGGGAGGGGGACAGGGATGAGGGACAAGGAGCGCACAGCCACCCACTGGGTACCAGTTCTACTACCGGGGGAGAGAGGGCTCGCTAGAAACCAAGACCTCACTTGCACGCAATTTACTCATGTACCAAGTCCTCACATCTACCCCACAGTTCTAAAACTAATTTAAAAAAACAACAACAAAAAGAACGCCTGCTCTATACTTGCCTCTGTTGTAGATTTTGAGGATATAGAGATTGTTTACAGACATGTTTATGGCTTATGTGATAGACCAGTGTGTCAAGGCTTGTGATTGTACTAGATGGTGTAACCCATGAAGTAGGTCATTAAGAGAACACTGAGGAGAGATATCTAAGGTAGCCCAGTGAGTTAAGCATTTATCTACAATCATGGCATCTTTGCATGACTATGAGTCTCTCAAAATGTTTACTTATTAAAAATGTT